>SNQJ01S0215545.1:1082-15571 GCA_010110895.2 Picea sitchensis | reverse complement strand
AAGCCAAGTGTCCACCACCAAGCAAATGAGTAGATCTCAAGGCTAGGGCACACCACCTAGGGTTTGCACAATAGATCTAGGGTGTAGAAAAAAAGAAAAATGGTTGGGATCAAGCAAAAGGTGTGTGAGAGATATGGGATCCGTGCCAAGGCAAGTGAAGAGTCACAAATAATTTTTAAAAATTATTTTGTGGAGTTTCAAGAAGAGGGAGGGCGCAACTCCTCTTGGAGGGCGCACCTCTTGGGATGAGGTAAAGGAAAGGAGGGTGAGAGATGGGTGTGGTGAGGTTGGGATCACACAAAGCCATAAAAAAGATTGTGGGATCCGTGCTAGGGCAAGAGAAAGAGCCTTCAACAGATAAAAACGAATTTTTATTGGAGAGACACAAAGGGGGGCGTAACTTCCTTGGAAGGCGCTCCACAAGGATGAAAAACAAGAAAATGGAAGGAAAGAGTGAGGTGGAGGGAGTGGGGTCACCTCTAGGGGTGACATGGAGGCTAAAGGGAGTGAAAGCTCAAGAGAGGGGGCCACACTCAAGTCACAAAATAAATTAAAAAGGAAAAACGTCAATCCCCCTAGGGGGGCGTGACTTTTGAGTGTAGAAGGTGGGTAAGGGGCTAGAAAAGGTTGGGAGGGTTAGGTTATGCTTAGGGCGTCTCTTTTTAACCATCATTTCACCTTTTCACATCCTCTAACTCATTATTACAATTTTTACATTTTGCCATGTTTGGACTTTAGCAATTAAAATTGCTGTTTTAGACTGACTAACACTCCGGATGGACAAACCCATGGCTAAAGTTGTCTGACTGAGCTGAAACTTGGTCCATGGATTCAGGGGGTGCTATTCCATTTCTTTTGAGCACAAATACCCCTATCAAAAGTCCAAAGACCTAGTTTTTACAATTTTTGCTCAAAAAAATTAATTAATTAAATAATTAAACCTCCAAACTTAGGGAAATTTAATAAAAAATTAATTAATTAAAAAAAAACTGACTTAGACTAGACGGAATTCCGCGAAACTTTCTAAGATGTCTTGCATGGTCATTTACAATGATTCCCTATAATAGTTACCAAAAGAAAAACTCACTAGAACGTCGTTCACCACTTTGGAGGAATTATTGCAAGTGTGAGGGAAAAACTCAAGGGAAATCAATAAGGTTGAAAAACCCAATTGATAACCTGAGGATAAAAAACCCTCTGTGAAAGGAACTCTCCCAGTGAACCGATCCCAAGGTAACTGACCTAGACATGACTCATGCAGACCTATTACATTATTAACCCACGCAGGGGTGCGGAAATTCCAATTACAAAATAAAGTGTTGGGGCCAAACACTACCCTGTAGGACCAAAAGTCTTCGACAAAATGGCATTTGATGATGCATCTCTTCATGGCACATGAGTTGACCACCTGTGTTGGAGAGGCAGTCAACACTTCCCAAGGCAAGTATCTCTAGTTAGGGTTTGAGAATGAGGGGTGTAAATCCTCTTACTTCCTCAAACAAACCCTTGCAACATCAATGAACTTTAAGCAATAAATGATGGAGACTAGAGTGGGGGTGTAAATACTCTTACGTCCCACTTAGCTCCTGGAACAACAATCCTTGACTTGAAAAAATGATTGCACAAGAGTAAAAGATCATACCAAAATCAAGAAAGATGCTAAGATAATCCACCATAAAAGCTAGAAAGCATTCATCCAAGGCTAGCGCCTCACTCCTCCATCAACCATTCACAAGAGATAGCCATAAACAAGTCCACAAGAGACAAATATAGCCAAGTGTAGCGAAAATTTCAGATCAAGTCCTCTCACAAGAGGGAGAGTTATGTGCAAATGAGATCTTATGATCTCTTATTTATACAAAATGTCACTAAGGTGACTTTTTCCATACATTAAGGGGTAAACCACAATACTAGGGGTCAACAACCCTAATGTTGCCCCCTTTAACAATTAATATTAAACAATTCATTTAAAATTTCACTTTTGCACAAGTAAAACCCTAATTTTACATGGACGTCTTCCCTTTAGGGGACATTTTTCCACTTAGAAGACGATGTTGCTGTTGGAGAAGCATTGGTAGGCCTCCAAAGGCCACATGTCAAGCATCTAAGCAATCTCCTCATGGTGAAGACCTCCTACTCAAAACGTCCATGTGTCAATGCGCGACTACATCACCACCAAACCCTATCCCCCCAAAGTGATGTCATGCCCTAGGAGGTGATGTTTTGCCTCTCCTAGGCAAATTGTTTGGCAAGTGAAGCATGGGCTAGGTCCATCCAACTGTCCTCTAGGCCTTCAATATTTCATCTCTGTGATCCGACATGTGAACCCTTGGCATCCAATCTGTGGGCTTGCAGCCCCATGGAAGCCCAAGCTAGGCTTGTTCTCCCAAAACTGTCCACCAACTAGGTCTTGCAAAGACAAATGAGCACGCCCTCCAAGGATCTCAAGTCATAACATCATGATAAGTGAATCCAATCAATAAATGAGCCACCTAAGTATGTGCATCAAAGATCACTATATCAAACAACTAATTGCTGAAAGATACTATGCGACTTGTCAAGCTTGAATATGGGACGGTTGACGAGGTGTCCTACTAGGTAGATCTTGCCCTAGGTCAAGGAGAGTTTCCAAGATATCCCTCTCCAAGCCATGTAAAGTGGGTGAAGTGGTTGGGGTCAAGACTCAATGGGCATAGGGCTCATGACATACAAGGGGTTGTAGTGTCTCATTCATGGGTGCCTTTGTAGAGGGTGTGTGGTACCTTTGTCCGCAATGCACTTTTTCCAAGCCCATTATTTGCCATTCTTTTATTCTTTCATAATTTTAAGGAGAGGTTGAAGGTCACTGCCTTGGCGTGGTGACTAGATAATGACAATGTCACCCACAAATACCTAGTGGAAATGAGAAGGTTGGTTCGTGATGAGACCCCCTTTCTCTCAGCCATGCAACTGAGAGACATTACCCTGGTTTGGTGACCAGATGATGGCAATGCCATACCACTAAATATTCATGGACGTGATAGGTCGGCTCGTGATGAGACCTCCCATCCTTCAACTAACCTTTTAAGCATTCTTTATTATATTGTGGGTCCCCTTTACTCAAAGATAAGCGTTTCGTTGCTTTCTTAGGTGATCCCTGGGCGAAGCATCTGGAAGGTTCATACAAGGCTTTTATCTTTTACCCAACATCAATCCCTTTGGGCCTTCAACCCCTTCTTCCCATAGAATGAGGGACAACCCCTTCTTGGGTCAATACACCCTAAAATCCCAAGAGATAAGGAAATGGAGGGTAATAATGATGGAAAGTGGTAAGTATGGTCGGGAACGGTACGATGGCTCTTTAAGCGAGTTTCTAGTAGCAAACCCATCCCTAAGGAAGACCACTTACTAGGGCACAATGTCAGCCACCAAGGTGAAGCAGGGCAAAAGGCATAATGTCCAAGCATATATCACGAGCTACAAAATTGAAATAATATATGTATTGAATAATGAATAAAAATATGATGATTACAATTGAAAAGTGAGGGCTCACTTATATACCCACGCAGGCGTGCCCATAACCAATAGCCATGTCTTTTCATTATTAATAATTATTTATTAATTATCATTTAATTGTTATATTTATTGATATCTTATTTATGTTTATTTTTATGTTCATAACATTGCCTTCCCCTTAAAAATGATTTGTCCTCAAATCACTGGTAACGACGGGTGTAACTGGCGAAAATGCTCTGATTCCCATGCTGCATCTTCTTCTGGAAGGTTTTTCCATTTAATAAGATATTCCTTGATTACGTGAGATCACAACTTTTTTTCTCTAGTGGCAATAATGGCTTCTAGTTCTAAAATGATTCTTCCTTCTTCATCCAACATAGGGAGCAGTGTTTGCACCTTTTGGTGTTGCCCTACAACCTTTTTTAGACACAATACGTGAAAAACGTTGTGGATATAGATTTTATCTGGTAATTCCAACCCATAAGCTACGTGACCGATTTTTTTGTTAATTTGATATGGTTCATAAAACTTCGGAGCCAATTTATTTTTTCCTTGGTGTTTAAGAGATAACTATTTGTAGGGTTGAAGTCTTACAAATACCCATTCTCCAACTTCGAATTCTCTTTCTGTTCGGTGTTGATCAGCTTGTTGCTTCATTTTGTTTCTTGCTGTTGCTAAGTTTTCCTTTAGTATTTGAACAACTTTTTGACTTTCGTCTAAATGATTTTTTACTGATGCAACTTTTGTTTGATTTGTGGCTAACTCTTTCCAAGATGGTGGTTGATATCCATAAAGAGCTTGAAATGGTGTCATTTTAGCCGATTTGTGATATGTGGAGTTATACCCCATTCAGCGAGGTGCAACCATTGAAGCCTGTTGCCGTCCTTATACACACTTGCAAACGTGAGCTAGGTCCTGCTCACTTAGTGTGTCCTTGGAGGCACAATGCCTAGGTTCAAAGTCGACGATGTCACTTTGACTTGAACCTCTTCCGTCTAGGCTTACTCCTAGGGAAGCCAAAGGGGGGTAGACCCTAGTTACTAGATGAGATTAACGTTAAGTTCTAGGAGTTTGTTTTAATTAGTTAAATGGTTGGTGGAAAATTTAGCCTATGATGTGAAGCAGCAAATGCAAGATGCAATGATATAGGATGACAATCAAAACCTCTTCCTAGGACAACTAAGACTAGTGCCTAAGATTGGGCAAGGGGTCAACTAGATCAAGGGGAGATTAATTACAAAAGATTTACAAAATTACAAAGTTTACAAATAGATTAAGTACAAGCTAGATACAAAACTACAGTAATGAATATCTAAGATTACAACAAAGCTAATCTAAAATGGATACAATAGATACAAGATATACAAATACTAACTAACCAGTTGCTTGTATGTGCAGGAAATAAAGATAATCAAGATACGACAATCATCAACACATCAAGCCAAGCATGCTCACAATAGATCTCACTCTATTGGACTACTTATCAATGGGACATAAACAATCACTCAAGACCCAGTCAAGAGAGTGCCTCCAGGAGGATGCGCAACTTCTTGAGGGATCACACCACAAATACAGGAACAACGATATAAATGAAAATTGCTTGAAAATGTAAAGTGTTCCAGATTAGTGATATAACCACTTAGACGATTAATCCACAACGCATAAAATGACTTGCATGTAAATGTAAATATGAGATCAATGTGCTTGCAAGCGTATATGTAGATTGCCCGAACGTTGTAGATTAAGGATTGATTAAAGTTATTAAGTGAGATTCAATCCTATCTAAGTGTCAACCCAATACTTTCCTCCCCCAATTACCAAGTAACTGCTGGGTGCTGAAGAAGTAAGGCAATGAGGCCCACCCTAGCTCCACAGGTCAACCCAAAGATAAAAGTACTCCCGGAAAAGGATGCTGAGTGCCACGAGACCGTCTCCGACCTATCACCTTTCCGTTGCTTCCTCCGATCCCGTTTTAAATGGCGAAGATGGTTAGTAAAGGTGCCCTATTAAGTCTAATTAGTTATTAAACCTATGAGCTAAGTATTGAAGTGTTTGAGTGTGTTAAGCTTGCTCAAAGAGGCCAAATGGTCCCAAACCGAAATTGAAAGTTATGAAAATTGAAGCTCTTAAATTGTGAAATTATTGCATGTGAAACGTAAAGAACTTGAAATAACTTGAAAGCGATTGTTTACTCATTTAAGATACCCATGTTTGCATGCACATGTGAAAGATAAATATTTGAGAAATAAGTGACTTGCATGCAAAGAAATAACGAAAAAACAAAAGATTCTATCTATGCCTCCACGGGCTCTAAGATAGCATAGGTTGTGTGAGATCTACTCTAGATAATTTTAACCATTAGCATGCATTGAGATATCCACAACTAAACTAGCTAAACTATGAAGTAAAAAACAAAAAGGAAACTAAACTAAAACTGAAAACAAAAGCTGAAATGAAAGAGAAGGCAAGCCGCTTGGGGACCTTCCTTTGGGCTTGCTTACAATGTTTTAGATTGAAAGAGAAGGTAAGGAAATTGTTACCACTTTGAAAGGAGGTCCTTGGAGGTGTGTTGTGACTGAAAACGAAGAACATGCACCCTTGACCTGGCGAGAACCTGCAAAAATCAGCAAGCTATTGCTTGCTGATTATGTTGCAACACACGCACAAAAAATTAAGAAAATTTCTGTTTTGCAACATAAATTTCCCACATATAAAAACCAGAATTATATTGTATTAAAATGACCTATCTAATGAGTTAGCAACCAAAATTAGAATATGAATAGAAGCAGAAAGGTAAAATGAACAACTTATGGAGTTTCAATGAGTGATGAGGGTAGATCCTTGCTCGAATCTATCCCAACAACCCTCTTTGAGATGAGCTGCAAATATTTAACAAAATGTGAGAAAAGGAATATATAATGTGTAGCATGCATCAACAACACAACATAGTTTATATTATGGATACATGCAAAACATATAAGCCAACAACAATACTATTGCTAGACTTAGCTAAGTAAACAAAATTTACCTAAGCATATATTCAATATCCACAAAGTATTCAAAACAATAACAATATCACCTCACAATAGCAATGGAAATCCAGACAAAGTCTTGTACTCCAGTGTTCCTCCAAAGCTCTTCTTTTATTACCAAGGGAAGAGGTTGTAGCAACAAAGTTGCTCCAAGCTCTTCAAGAACAAATGGGTGAAGCAAAGTGACAATGAGAGAGAGAGAGATGACAAGAAATTGGTAGCATAACAATACTCAGAAGAATGGTGATGAATGAGTGAGGGAAGGGTCTCTTTTATAGCATGAGAGGCCAAAGAGACCCCTCTTTGATCTTTGACAAATGTCAAAATCCAAGCCAAGATGAACTTCAGTCAATGAGGGCGCATGGCTTTTAGGGTTTGAGTGAGAATGGTAAGAAGGGAGAGTGGATGGGTGAAGTGGCAAGATGAGAGGGGCGCATAGGCCAAGGGAAAGTCCCACGCCTTGCATTAAGGCAAGCTTTCGCTTTCTTGTTTGATGTTTCCATTTTTCCTCAAGAGAGGGGGTGCACTTTCCAATGGGGGCATGAGCTTTAAGAGTGGAGTGTGGAGGAGTGTGGGGGGCACACTCTTAAATGGGACGTGGAGAGGTTAGGAGGGGCGCACCTCATGAGGAGGGGCCCACGACTTGGTTTAGAAAGAGTTACTAACTCACACGTGGGAGGGGGACGCATTCCCCAAGGGGGGCGCAAATCCCAAGGAAGATTTAAATGATAAGTGGGTAAAGGGGGTGTGTAAAGATTGGGGAGGGGTTAGGTAGGTTAGGGGGTGTCTCTCTCAACATTATTCACCTTTACTTTACCTCAATTGCTCAATTATCACAAAATTGACATTTTCCCCATGTCTTGGGTTAGTAATTAAAACTGCTTTTATCCGACTAAGACTCCTATGTGGACAAAACCCTAGCAAAACTTGTCCGATTGAGTTGAAACTTGGTCCAAGGGTGTAGGGGGTCTCATTCCATTTCTTTTGAGCACAAATACCCCTATCAAAAGCTCAATGACCTAGTTTTTACATTATTTATCAAAATTTAATTAATTAATTAAATTTCCAACCTTAGGAAATTTTAATTAATTAAAAAAAACCTATCTAGACTCAACAGAATTCCGCGAAACTTTTTGAGTTGTCTTACATGGTCATTTACATCATTCCTAAACACTAGCTACCAGAGGATGAATCCATTAGGACATCTTTCACCACTTTGGAGGATTTATTAATAGTGGGAGTGAAAAACTCAAGGGAAATTAATAAGGTTGGTTAGGCCAAATTAATATCCTGAGTGTTAGCCTCTTTCTCATATACAATCATTAAGTCTTAGTATACCACCTTTGTATATTTTACATACTAGGATATAGTTGTTATCCTAAGTGTGTTTCTAGATTCCTATATTACCTCCTCCTACCTTATCTCCTGATGAGGTGTCGATGTGAGAACAATTGAGGTAGTTTCATTATTGTATTATATATTTGTATCATTAAGATGAATACAATGTTGAGAATTATGGCTTGAGGCCTTTTCTGCCAATCTTCTTGTCCTAATATTCTTATGCTCAATTTCTTCAATTGGTATCAGAGGTCTTATAGTTCTTAAGGGTCTGTTAATCTTGATAGATCCATGGTGGTGATTCATTGAATATGAATTTGTTTGAGATATACAATTGGAAGCCTATCACTATGGTGTTGGAGATCTAAAGTAATGGATTGGTGCCTTGCTGCTAGTCAAATGCTCAGATCTGAAGATTTTGCGCACAGATCTGATCTGTGATTTGGAAAGCCAGCGACTCGGATCTTCCCAATAGCCAGAAATTAGATGTTTTGCTGATCCGATCTTTTCTCATTCACCATGGATACGTAGACAATAGATATTAGGTACACGAATTTCCTGTCGAAGGGTTAGTGAGCACTGCACTGATCCATGTCCTCAGATCGTCTATCTCCATGAGTGATTCGGAGTCTGGGTTTAATAGAAATGTTGGAATAATATGTAGGAGGCGACAACGAAGCACCTGAACATGGTGGAGCAGGTGTGATCCATCACGACCAAGGATCTTGTGCAAAGAAAGCTCTCCGTTCGTGCTCGTGCGTTGAAGAAGATGGACGGGGTAATATATTGGCGGGAGTGAAGTGCATCTTGCGGTTAATGGATAGCCCATTCAAGCCGCTCTCGAGGAAACCCTAGCAGCCTAAATATTTGCATGGCATTTTTGGTCTTCAACAAGTTTACAATCTCGAGTAAAGACGTGTCTTGCAGCAATTATATAAGTCTTACCGAAGAATAATTTGTATGCACAGATAATTTTCTGCAACTCCTAGATTTGCAGATTATTCACAAAGTTAAGATAGATCATCAAAGCTGTGTTAAATTCTGTGACAACTTAATAGAGTTTGTTTGAAGACTTGGACTGTGGATTTAAATTGGCGGATGTTTAATTTGCTAGTAATAATGTACTCGGTAGATCCAATCTATTATTGCGTGCCCATGGCGCCCATTATCTTTTGATGCCTGGTCATGCTCAGTAAATCCTTGCTCTTAGGATCGATCTGAAGAAACCCTAGCAATACATTCTAAACTCTATAAAAAAAAAACGTAGATCCATGCGTCCGCCATCTGCCTCCAGATCGAAGTCCACTCGTCCATTGAAAGGAGATCGGTTCACGATTCTGTCTCAGATCAACACAATCCTGTGCACTCGAATCTCTTCATCCACTACTACAGCAGTTTCAGTGCCACATACCAGGAAATTGTCCAAAAAATTTGTGTCAGATTTGCCAGCCAGCAAAAACGGATCTAAAATTAAATCCGCCCAAATCATGATGAATTGATCTATTTTGCCACTGTTCCAGATTTTAATTTGCAGCGATTCCATCCATGCAAACTTAAAACAAAAATGGAAAATCTAGCAGAGCGAAACAAAAGGTGTTTCTCTTTAAGCATCCTCATGCAGGTATAGATTTACAAGTGTGCATCTTAATCTTTTTCTTTACAAACTTTAAGTGGAGGTTTTTGTCATTTAGTGGACATTTTGGTGTGAGAGGTTTATACACTTGGGGCTTGATAACATAATCTAAGTATTTTATTAATTTTTTTTTTTTTCAAAAAGATATGAGAAGAGCATAGTGGAAGAGTTTGAGATGTGAGTTTTGGAGTGGGAATATAATTTTCCATTGGCTGATACGAATTGCCATATTACTTTGTCCATTAGTGAGGGATATTAAAACCTTTTTATTTTGTAAAAACATCCTGGAATTGTAATTGTGACACCTTGCAAGGAGAAGTGTAAAGGCATATTTGAAAAAGTAAGAGCTTGTAACATGGCTCATGTTGAGACATGAAGCTCATTGCAAGTGTCTCAATTGTACTCAGATTATTGTTATTGCAACAGAGATATCACGAAATAAAATCAATTTTTTTTGCTTTGTGTCCTAGATCTGCCCGAAATTGAATAAGGGGATCTTAGGTACACCTTCTGTAGTGTGTGTTGGTGATTTTCATGGTTATCTTCTGAGCTGATTAATGTCTAGTTTTGACATTATTACACACATAGAGTACACAACAAGTCAAGGAAATGCAAGCTCGCATAATTAAAGCACAATCAAACACATATGATTGAGCATTTACAAGCAATCAAATCATATCAGTCAAGGCAATAAAATCAAATTAATCAAAGGAGCAATTCAAATCGTTGTAGCAATGGACACATCAAGCACCTAATATTCAAGGACTCAAAACGTCATCAAAGTAGTCAACTTTGAAGATCACTTCAACTTCAACTTCAACATCAACATCAACTACAAGTAATGTACTTGCAATAATATTTTTTTTGTAAGTGTCGAAATAAAATTAAGTTGAATTGTATTTATCGGGTGCATTCTCGGTTGAGCCCGACACCTAAGAGTCTTTTGTCATTTTTGAGTCGAAATTGACTAGGTTGAGTAGTTTAACTCAAATCATTGTAAACATCACTACTTTGGGATGTATTTTCGGTAGTAACTGACATCCTCAACTTCCTGGAAGCAAATTCAAGCGAGCCATAAGAGCAAGTGAACGAGAGGTTCAAGCGAGCGTGTTCAAATGGAGCGAAGTCATGAATTAGTAGAGTTACTGAACACTCTAATAAACACCTCTGGAGACAAAGTGATATTGAACAAATCAACTCTTCAATCAGTGCTAACTTGTTTGCAAGTGATGCAAGCTAAAGTTAGACTTCTACAAGAACAATCCCATCTATTAAATGATGAGTTGATAAAACTCAAAAGTCAACAACCAGTGAAGTTTTCTGAACTAGTTTTTGTTCAGAACAACCCTCTCTATGATGATAATGATGATGATAATGATGATCAACAGTCAGTGAAGGAGAACATCAGCAAGCCAACTTCAGAAGTAACTTCCAATGAAGATGAATTACAAGAAGAAGATGCCAAAGCACAAACTGATACAACAAGTATAAGTGAAATTAAATGTGAAGCACGTCATCAAGTACAAAATGATCTTTCCAAGAGGATCATCAGACCTTGGGAGGAATTACAATTCAATAGGAATCGACATGGCTTAGGATATGAAAATCAAAACAGTTTTCATATTCCAAATTACTCCAAACCAATTTTGTTTGTGAGCGCTGGATTCCTTCAAGAAGCTTCAACTTCACCTGTTCAGGTTCAACATCAGAATGATAAGTGCCAACATTGCAATCGAGTTGGTCACATGGAGAATAAGTGTTTTGATCTCCATCCTTGCCAGCATTGTGGCAAGCATAACCATTCTTCAGAAAGATGTTCAACGCTGAAGAAACCTGCAAGATTGAAGATTCACTATGAGTGGATTGATCCTTGGCAATGGTCATCAACTGCCAAGCAATTATATAAGTCTTACCGAAGATTACAATCTCGAGTAAAGACGTGTCTTGCAGCAAATAGAGAAATATGAATATAACTCTAAAGTGGTCCCCTTATGGCATAACTTTCGAGCATGGCCCTCACGGGATGAGATAACATGTGGTTGTTTCCGCATGCCCACTTTGTGTTGTACTCAAATGGAACAAGTATGGTACTCTTTTGAGCATAGAAGGGGGGAGTACAATGATGAAACTCTCATGCACCTTAAGGGGGGGAGTTCAAAATTTGAGTGATGATGGTTCATGAAACCACTTGTGGTCTCTCCTTTCAGCTGACAAAGGGGGGAATTGATGATGGATTGAAGATGGTTGTCAGACTGAAAGTTTCGACAACAAATATGCCAGATGGGCATTGAATTTGCCAGATGAGCAACTGCGGCAAACTTTGGCAGAATGATGGTTCAATATTGAATCATACACAAGGATGCTGTTTTTGAGAGTAATGATGTGGACATTTGGTTCACCTAGATGGTCATTGGACCTAGTAGAGGACAAATGGATTCTTCTGCATTGCAACATGGCATTGATTGAGTTGTCAGGCATTTTCAGGGATGTGGCAGACTTGCAGCTGATTCACTTCTCTTTGTTCGCTCTCATCATATTAGAGTCCACATCAGTGAACAAATTGTTGGTATTCTGGCTCACATGTTTACATAGTGGGATTTTTCAGATTTCTCAGCATCCATATTTGGCGGTTTTTCAGGCAGTCTTCATTGTGGATCAGCTCAGGAGTTTCAACATGAAGACTTTGGAGATGTACCAGTTTATGCACCTGCTTTGCTGGTATTATTGCTCAGACCTATGATTGAGGGGGGGAATGTTAGCCTCTTTCTCATATACAATCATCAAGTCTTAGTATACCACTTTTGTATATTTTACATACTAGGATATAGTTGTTATCCTAAGTGTGTTTCTAGATTCCTATATTACCTCCTCCTACCTTATCTCTTGATGAGGTGTCGATGTAAGAACAATTGAGGTGGTTTCATTATTGTATTATGTATTTGTATCATTAAGATGAATACGATGTTGAGAATTATGGCTTAAGGCCTTTTTCGCCAATCTTCTTGTCCTAATATTCTTATGCTCAATTTCTTCACTGAGGATAAAAAACACTCAGTGAAAGGAACTCTCCTAATGAAGAAATCCTAAGGTAACTGGCTTAACTACGATCCATGCAAACCTATTACATTATTAACCCACGCAGGGGTGCGGAAATTCCATTTATAGAAATGTGTGCTGGGAGCAAAAAATGCCCTGTAGAACCAAATAGTCTCTGACTTGTTTGCATCTGATGATGCATATCTTCATGGTACATGGAGTTGACCCCCTAGTTGAAAAGGTGGTCAACAAAGCCATTTATTTTTCTTATCAGTGACGAAGCAACGAAGGTAGGTTTCTAAGCATTTGTTGACAATTTCTTTTTGGCTATCTGTTTGAGGATGGTAAGCTGAACTCATATTAAGAGATGTCCCGATTTGTTTGCAAAACTCCCTCCAAAAGTTCCCTTTAAAGTATGCATCTCTATCACTGACGATGACCTTGGGAAAACCATGTAATTTATAAATGTTTTTACAAAAGACTTCAACTATTTGTTTTTTGGAGTCTGTTTTTCTTACTCCCATAAAATGTGCATACTTGGTTAGTCTGTCTACTATCACTAAGATTTTATCTTTTCCTTCTGATATGGGTAATCCTTCAATGAAATCCATTGAAATTTCTTCCCATTTTTGGTTAGGAATATGTAACGGATGGAGTACCCCGGGTGTTAATATATTTTCACTCTTGTTTCCAAACTAGTTTTTCYTGAGGGGGTTTTTATCCAGGGTCGTGTTGACCAAAAACACTTGTGTCTTAAATTTCATGCATGCTAGAGTTTAGATCAGCATTATATAGTTCTAAAGATCTAGAGGGGTGTTATATGATTTGAGGTTTGCATGTGCTAACCATTGGGTGACTAAAACTATATGCAAGGGCACCTTAAATGCACATATAACCATAACAATTGAGCAGAAAAGTTCCTAAACTGTTTGCTGTCCTAAAACAACAGCAAAGGGCAGTTTGAAAGTTGAAACTTAGAGCAGATCTCAGTTCAAACTTCAAAGACAGACCTAGTTGGCAACCTCATAGGACCTCAGATTTTCTTCATGGTATCAGAGCCTTGGTGGCTAAGTCTTGCTGATTTTGGACAGCTTCTTGTGGACAGTTTCTTGACAGCTAGTTGGCAGATTTCTTGACAGCTAGTTGGCAGATTTCTTGACAGCTTGTTGACAGTGATTTGTGGCAGCTTGTTGGCAGTGATTTGTAGGACAGTTGTAGGATTGTTGTTGGACCTAGTTTTCAACCTGTTTTCACACCTATTTGGATAGGAGTGAGGCTGAGTTTTACAGCCTCTTTTCACACATGTGTTGACAGGAGTGAGGCTGTTTTGGAAAACCTCTTTTCACACCTGTTTTGTCAGGAGTGAGGTTGTAGTTTGACTGCGTCTTTTCACACCTGTGTTGACAGGAGTGCAGCAGTGCTCTTTTGCAGTTGTAGCATCAGTGTGAGTTAAGTGGTAAGATATGTCAGTATCCCAGATGTGTGTAGAGGATAGGTTAGCCGGAGCTAGCAATTGGTCCCCTTGGAAGACCAGGATCATTTTCTTCTTGGAGGATCTTGAATTATGGGATATAGTTCAAGCTCCCTTGGTGATTCCTCCTGCACCTGCTCCATCACCATTGTTGGATGTAGATTTCAGGAAGAAAAACACCAAGGCGAAAATGACTATTTGCGATGCAGTGAGTGATCACATCATATCCCACTTGACTGGTAAAGACTATGCATTCGAGATATGGGCATCATTGTGCAAGCTTTACTAGAGTCCCAACCAGAACTAGAAGATGGTTCTGCAGGACAAACTCAGGAGCATTCAGATGCTCAAGATTGTTGAAATAATGTAACTGCAAAGAGTATTCTTATTATTATTGATATTTTATTCATAGGATCAATCCCCATTGTGGATTGATCATGTCGGATATTGTAATAGGACCAAATCCCCTTTTGCGGATTGGTCA
>SNQJ01S0215541.1:0-15574 GCA_010110895.2 Picea sitchensis | reverse complement strand
TACTCCTGCTACATCGATTTCCACGTTCTCCAATCTTCCTATGGGAAAGATACAGTATTGGTTTTCCATTCTTAAATGAATTGGAGAATATGTCAGTCTCGATTTTCCTAAGGCTTCCCAGGTCTTCTTAGGAAAAATGTTCAGATTTGACCCTAGGTCCAACATGACGTCTCTAATTTCAGAGTTATCTAACTGGGCTACTAGTCAGAATTCTTTTCCAGTTATTATTTTTCGTCGTTGAAATCTTTGAGTACTCTTCTCAGGAAGGTTAACCTGAATACTTGCTTCTAAGGTACAATGCATTGCACAACTTCTTTGTTAGTTGATCATTCCCAAGAATGTTAGAGAATAATTGAAACCAGAGGTCAACTACGTTTTGGGGTTGCTCAGGTTTTCTTGGTACGCCTACAGGGTTTCTTTCTGCAGGGGGTGAAGTAGGGATTTGTGCCACTTTAGGGTATACAACTGACTGAGGGGGGTTCTCTTGCATTTTATGATTAGGAATATTCTAGAATAATTCTATGGTATCTTTAAAGAATATTTTTTTATTTATGGGGTCATACCTGTCTTCTTTAGGTGTTTCTTTTTGAATCTGAGGTAGAGTATCAACATCATCTCCTGTCTTTGCTCCTCCTCGAGTGAAAATGTTAAGGTTTGGAAATTGTCCCTTAGAAATCCTCTTGATCTATGAACTGATGAGGTTAGTTCCTCTTTGTCGTGCTCTATCCTCCCACTTTGCGATTAGCTCTGGGCATTCTTCGGTTGTGTGTCTGTTGGATATACATTGAGAGCACCATGGTCATCTTGGATGAGGGAAATCTCTATCCAAGTCAACCTGTTCATCATAGTTGTAACATCTTCTTGGTCCTCTTCCTCTATTTCTTCCTCCTATGAATTCTCCTCCAGCTCCACCTCCTCGACCTCTTCTTGGTCCCTATGGGTTTTCATTCACTGTGAATGCTGTTTAGTCTAGCCTATCTACAAGAGCGTCCAATGCTCTACATTGATTGGTAGTATGTGTGGTGGATGCGCAGAACTCGCAGTGTAGTGTGTTTGGTACTGTCGAATATTTCTGCATGATGGGGCACTGTCTCGGTCCATTCCCAAGGGTTCGAAAGATCTCACAATATTCCGCTGTTGGTGTTGTTTGGCCTCCTGGGAAAGCATGATATGGGGTGGGATGATGGAATGGTGAGTTCATCGATAATTGCACAACTCCTCTCGTGGGTCCTGGTGGGGTTATAGTCAGATTATGAGGAGGTCTCAACCCCCTTATTCTTGGATATTCATTCACCAAACGACCTTCCGTATAGCATCCTGTGCACCAAACGTGTGGTCGTCCTAGTCTGGGTATCGTCAACTCTTGAATATTTTCTGTTAGTGCTGATATTTTACCTTGTAGTTGAGCTAAATTCACATCTACTGGGGGCTAGGTTACTCCCAGGTTCCCAGGGTATCCCGCCATGGATTCGATCTTCATTGATTGTTCCAAGGTGTTTGTTAACATGGTTATCTGTTGTTGTGTTAGCGGAATCCGAGTTAGAGGTAGCAGTCCTTGAATGTACCACTCCCTTTGGTGTTCTTCATGGATTGGATGTGCTAACCTCCCTATGGTGTCTTTAAAATTCTGGCTGTACTCCTAGGCTGATTCGATTTCCCTCTGCTGGATCTCGCGCAACTTAGACAGGGCTTGTTGTTTTGACTAAGGTAGTTTGAATTCTGCTATGAACCTTGGTCGTACTTGGTCATGTGTAAATGCTTGACCTTGTGTCCCTGACACTCCTAGTTTGATGATCTTCATGTACCACTTGAGAGTGTGACCTCTTAAGGCAGTCTGGGACTTGACCAACTTATTTTCATTCGGAGTCCCTCTGGATCTCCAGATTGCTTCGCACAAGAACTAGTGCTGCTCAACATCTTCATCTCCCTTACCCCAAAATTCTGGGTATCTCGTGATCAAACCTCCTGTATGGCTGACCATTGTTGATCCTGTTGTTCGTATCAATATGAACCCAAATAGTATTTCTTGCGATCTACCAGGGGATCCCAATATCTTCCCTGTACTCACAATTCCTGGTTGTGACTGATTAACTAGTTGTACTGGAACAAAATTGCACGATAAGGTATTGTTGAACTTATTTCTTGTATAGAAGGCACTTGGGGTATGGGTGATTCAGGGCTGGTGCCACTGGCTTCGGGGTGGTTTTCTTTGATCTGGGGGGTCTCGTTAGATTCCACTAAGGCAATATCTTTGGCCAGATTCCCGATTTCTCTTGTCATCGGGGCTGAATCTTCTCTTTCTCCTCCAAGATTCATGCCAACTTCCTCTTCTCTTACATCTGTGCTTCCTCCTTCTCGTGCCGCCTCTTGGGGACTTCTTTCTCTCCTTGCTTCTCTCTCGTTCAATATTTGACTGGCCAGTTGTTCCTGTCTTTTCATTCTCTGCAGTTCTTCCATCTGTCTTTCCTCTATTTCTCTCAATCCTCCTTCTTTCCTCAGCTTTTTAGACTGTCTTGTGGCTTTCTTGATCTTTCCATGCCACCATTTTTCAACTATGGAGTCTTTCTTCAAGGCTTGCTCGTCTCTTGAATCCCTTCCTTGGTGTCGCCCCCCCCCATTTTTCAAAGAAACCTTCCCCTTTCTCATGCCATGACTTTCACCCCATCTCTCCCTAGCCCAAGCGAGGGTGTTTGCACTGCCATATCGGTAAGGGATATAATCAACATCCCTTCCTCCACCAAGAAGGTCTTAATCCATAAGGGGATCTCTCTTAATAGTCTTCCCCTTGCACCTTTCTTGAAAATTTCCTCTGTTCGTTAGAAAGAATGGCGGTTCTTAGTTGCAAATTCGATTATGTATCCTTCTATTGTGGTGCTAACCCAGAAATCCATAGCTCGTGTGACTGGGAAATCCAACATGTGGAGTGCTACCATCTTGCTGGTATCCCATGCATTGATATTCTTGACTCGTCCTTGGAACTCTAGAGCTTCTTGGAGTCTCTTGACCCAGTGAAAAAATTCTTCCGGGAATTTAACCCATAAAATCTCGTACTGGTCGCTTGATATTTTCGAGTAAAATATTGCTTCCCAAGTAGTTCCCACTGATTTTCTTATTAGTTCCACTTCTTTCCATGTGAAAGTGTCATAGTTTCTTTCCCACCATTGATCGATGCTAGATCTATGGATCGGCGGTATCATTCTTCCTATAGGTTCCCTTGTTACACGAGTCCCGACAACGAAACCAGTTTGTTGGCGTGGATTAGATCAGACTAGGGTTCTTCTCAGGTTACCAACAAAAGGTACCGTGTAGTCTAGAGCGTTGGCATTTTCATCTCCTTCGAAGAGAAGAAGTATCACTTGAAGCGCTGCTGAGACAGAAAGATAGGGAAGGGTAGGGAAAATACCAAAGAGAATCCATAGATCATCCAAAACTCATTCTTGTTCTTGCGCAAGAGAAACATCATATCTGAAACATCTAACTGCAAGAACTGAACCGACTTATGTTATGAACAACACTTTAAGAATAGAACCGTTAAACATAACTCATAAACCATAAAGAAATAATGTAATGCACAAGTAAACATATAAGACACATCCTATTTTGAAAATTTGGTTCTTCTTTATCATATTATCTATGATATCTTTCTTGCACTCAGACTTAGAATTACATAGAGATATTTAGTACAGAATCTTGGCTCTAGGCCTCAGCCACAAAGTTCTAATTCCCCAACTGATAGGTCTCATTTATTACAAACTCTCATCGTCTCGACTTACAACAGGTACCAACAACTAATCCAAAAACCTTGGGCGACTCTGATAGATGTGACTCAACCCGACTCTACTCAACTCATGAATGAGTGAACCAACGAACTGAATGGAAGACAACAACATCAACCCAACCTAACCAACCCTTTTACAATTATATTCAGTCCTATATATAGCTGGGTTATGTTTTCCTTTTCGTCTTACTCACCTTCTTGTTCTGTTGAAACTGTTTGTTGCTTAGGTGGTGTTGTGCTAGCATCCGCAATTGCTTCATTTTATTCTCCCTTCTAGCCTCTGATGAAGTTTCCGCGACTCATGCTTATTCAAAAATTTCACAATTCTTTCTAAAAAATGAAGGGCCCAACATGTGTTCATCTTAGCAGTGGCTTTGATCCACTCATCCAATTGTACCAATGGGGCTACCTTTGTTTATGAATATATGTAAGTTTGTAGTAGTGCAACTATTTCTTTCCCATTGCATCGAGCATGATTCCTGAAATATTCTATTGGTTAGCATGGGAAGACACAATCTTCTGAAGGAGGCTAGAAATTGTTGTCATAGCTTCTTGTCACTCTACCTGTGGTAAGGAGGGCATTTACTACTTATTCTCCTCAATATATTCCTTAGTGGCGTGGATACGAGTGTCGATGGTGCTGATTTCAAGGGAATTCTAGAGGGGTGTCTAGAGCTTGAAGCCATAGATAACTACCCTAGAGAAATAGACTATGCACACTTGTCCCTTTTATAGTTCTTTTTCTGCCACAACAATTTTCTGTTGAAACTCCCCTTATTCTTATTAGGGGGTGCACTTAAGATTTTCCTAAAGCTATAGGTTATGTTCCTATAGATATTGGACTCTCTCCTTCACTTTGTTAAGTTTACGTGGTGTAGGGAGGTCTAGAGTTTTTTCGGATGTACTGGGGACTTGCGCGTAAACTTCATCCATTCTATTGATCAATAACATTTGCATAGTCAATTCTGTTATGTAGAGTTATTTGATATCTTGTGTGGAGATTCGATCTCCTTGCATGAAACTATCACTTGGTCATGCTTATGTTGAGTTTCCCTGTGCACATCAATCTCTTTCTCATGCTTATGCTATAGTTTTGTATAGGACTGGTTTAGTACATAGTGCCTTCCCCATAGTTCATTCATGATCTCTGCCATATAAGTTTGTAGGTCACGAGAAGGAAACTATGTTGACTGTAGCTCATGTAAGGTAATAAATGCGGATCGGTGGTAGTGGATGGATCAATGGTTGTGATGGCCAATGGGATGAAGCACAATACTCTCCTCTGGTTACTACTACACAATGATGTTGTACTAGTCATTCTTCATATGACCAGTTGTTCTTGGAACGTAGGGCTGGTTGTTGGAGCAAGCTCCAACATGTGGAAAAGTTCATTCAAATTCTGTTATGAATCTATATTCAACATCTGTTGCACATATAAATTGTCTTGGATCACCTTAACAATGGTTAACACCGATGTGAGATATTTTCGTCGTTGCTACTATAGGGTGTTGGTATTGAGTTTCTATTAACCCTTCTAACCAGTATAAACTGTGCGCATGGTAGATAATGTAGGATTATGAGAAGGGGATTCCTCTTCAACAAGTGACATGCAATTCTAACTGTGCGCATGGTAGATAATGTAGGATTATGAGAAGGGGATTCCTCTTCAACAAGTGACATGCAATTCTATTGTGATGGAGTCAAGGTTCACTCTCGTTCACTAGAATCAGTGGTTTGGGATTGGCTTAGGCTGCATGGTGTTTCTTCATGGTGAGTCTTCTCTCGAGGTTGCTAGAATTGTCTTCCGCCTGATGCCTTTTACCTGGCCATTTTGCTTGAATCAGAGCTGTCTTCCACTTGATGCCTTTACCTTAGTCTACGTCCTTGGTTGCATCTGCATGCATTCGTTGATCAACTGATATTTTCCCCTTTCCTTGTGTGTATTGACTATTTCTACCGTCCCATCATTTCCTTTCCTTTCTGTTGGACTATCTATACCTTTTCTTCTCCTCCCTCTTCTTAGTTCTTATCTCTAGTTGATGTATATCATTTTCTAGTGTGGACTAAATTTCGTTGGGCCACTCTATGACGACCCCTTGAATATCCTCCTCGGTAATGTAGAAAGGGAGGATCTTGGGATTGGCCTTTGGATCTAAGCATGGGGTGATAAAAAAATTATGAAAAGTACATTCAAATTTGAGATAGTCCTCATAGCTATTCATGATGTTGTGCAGTATGTGGAATGATTTCACATTTGCTTGGATCAACTCAAAATACCATAACTCAAACAATGTGTAATTTTTGACCTAGATCTTCATATCCTTGTTGTATTGCATCTCTACGAATTTTGACGCGGGGAAGGATGGAGTCACCTCTTTATTGTAATTGAAGCCTAGTTGTGGCTTCTATATTATCATTGCTAGCAAGAGTAACACCCAACTTTAATGACACTCCTTATCCAAGTCTTACACCTGCAAGTAGTCTTGGATGAATTCATTTTGTAGGTATTTTTCCTAGGCCATCCTAACTCCTTTTGTGGATCACTCTACAATGACAATTACCCCCAGTGGGCACTCATCCTTGTGACATTTATGCATCATTTTGCAAGAAAGTATCAGTGTGGTGAACCAAACTTTGGCATCGTTTATCTCTGAAATAACCACTCCTATGGACTCTTTGTCTGTACCATACTTTTTGTACACCTCCTCATGCAATGCATTCTTAGTTTTTATCATGTCATTCAAATCATCTCCTTTGATATGAAACCTCAAGATGAGGTACATTACATCAATGTTGTGTGACTCCCCCCCCCCATGATATCTGGCTACTTATTTTTCTATCTAGTCCTGCGCGTATCACCAATGTCAACCCATAGTAGGATTCCCTGCCCTAACTGTTATGCACTATAGGAAATTAGTTCCATAAATAATTCCAATTCCCCATGCTGTTGTCACCTATCCAACCACTAACTACCTACCTCTCCATCACTATATCTTCTTGCATCCTGGTAGCCAACTGCCATGTCGAGTTGTTCCATCCTTTGGTTTGCATTTAGAAATTTATACCTTAATATCCTTTAAATATTTGAAATCAATTTAAGGTACGATCTATCTTGTCCCTATTTATTGTGATGACATGTCTAATATTCTTAATTATTAAAACTATTATGACTAATATACTTCTAATTCCTACTCTATCCATACTTAGTGCCTATCCATTGTGCACTTACCTCTTATGTGATTCCTATTGTTAAAGCACATCCAACCCCTATGGTCCATGATACTTTTTCGATTGAATTCTATCTATCAACCCCTACCATGGCCTCATGTTGGGGTTTTCTACTTTTGTTGAACCAATCATTCCAATGTACCAAAATTTGAATGACCCTAACTCTTGCATACACAAATTAACTGGCTGTTTGGATTTTTCCATCGACTTATGGTATGCGCATATCACTTTCTACATAGTGTCTTTAAGATTTTGATGGAAGATGAAATCCTTGATTGTTAACAAAACCTCTTTCTACACAGGGACTATTGACGTAAACTTGAATGTTGCATAGAATTGACTGCTCACTTTCTCCTAGTCTCATGTTTTCCTTCTCATATCTTCCTCGATGTACCAACTTCTAGGTACCATATCCATGGTAAGGAAAAACCTATGAACCCATTGTGCAATAGGAATATTCTTGGTCGTCCAACGCCTCTCACAAAAAAAAATATGTTTCCGAGGATGTCCGGTACCCTTATATCACCTCATTAATTCAAAGTCTATCATGGGATGAAATATTACCTTGATACACTCCACCACCTTTGCCCATTCCTGTAGATCTATATGATGCATCACCCACTGGTGCACATGTGCTCCTTTAAATACTACATCCATGGCATGAATTCTTTAGGTCTCAGGCACATTCTCCATCTGTCCTAGGAATGGGTCTAGTAGGTCTGTCTCGTCAAATCTTGGTAGGTCGCACAACTCTAATCTAATATAACACACTTCTTTGGTGATTCGTGTGTATCTTTGAGTTGATACCTCATACAACTTGTTCTTCAATATTTCCATTACATCCTATGAATTTGTGCCATAGGAACAAACACTTCTCCAACTCAATTCTCCATCGACTATTAGAGTCACATAGTCCTCCTTGCATCCTATGATGTTGTATATGTTTTCTATGATCAAAATCTATGCATCCTCATTCATGGTCTCATTATATATGTCACCCTCATCTGGATCTAGTGGTAATGTGCATGGTGTCTATTTCAAAGGGAATCTGCATTTGCTTCAGATTTAGGATGACATTGTTATCGAATTCCTAGTCAATGCCAAGGAGATATGCATAGTGTTCTTAATCATCCATAATTTTTATCTAGTCAAAGTCTGTTTTAGTTTTTACCCCATCAATGTTCACTTCCAATTGTTCTAGCTTACTAATAGGAGAAATCCTATATTCGTTGGAAAGCCTAAGTTGAATGGGGGACCACACCAAGTTTTGTTTACCCATCAACTCCCATAATTTCTTCATAAATATATTCACATCGAATCCCAAGTCCAACATGACTTCATCCATCTCATAACATCCAAACTTGGATGACATTTTATATTCTCTCCCCACGTGATTTCTCCTACTTGTATGGCGCACATACCCATTCTGGTAATGGAGAAGAAACACTAGCATCAGTCTCTCCTTCTTCCATGCATGTTGTGAACACGTGGGTAAATTTATTCATAGCTATAATATCACCCCCTTAAGACAACAATACAAGAAATCACTTACTTGGTTATCTAGTTTTTCCTTGGGGTAAGTGTTGCACTGTGTTTCCTCTCATTTCGTGTGTCAAAACTCTTTGCACACATGTTCTTATTCTAGTACCTTCTACACTGTACATGTCACTTCTTCACGCACATGGGTTGCTTCCAGGGCCCTTTGTGTCATGCATTGCAATTATTCGTGCACATGGGCCTCTTCAGCGCCATCTAGACTGTGTGATGCAATTCTTTGTGTGCATTTTCCTTGTTGAGCACCCTCTACGTGTCACACAAGAATTGCCTTTATTATGCAGTGTCAAAATTAAGAGGTGATTGTGCTGATTTTTGATCGTCCTTCTACATCATGACCTAAACTTTCTCCTCATTCTAGGTCATCTCCCATATGAATTCCTCCTTGGGTTACCACTCGTATATCCACTTCTTCTTTCATCTTCTGATATTTGCGTGACTCAACAATAACCATATTGAAATGTCCCTTGTTTTCTTCCCAATTGTAACACCCTGTTTCCCCTAGTTTGTAAATATAACTTTATTGGTCAGGAACTATGGAAAACTCAAAGTGTGAATGTCTAATTTGGTGGAACTTTGTATAAAGGTCAATGAATGTAAATCCTTTTATTTTAATAGATAATGGAAACATGTTGCATAGATGCTGAGAAGGGGATGTGCTAACGAAGACCACTATTGCTAATGAAAATGTGGTGGAGGGGACCCATAATGGTTGCGATAACCTCCACTGAACCAGTACCATGCTAGAGTTAATGTTGCTCAGATCAGAACAACCCTCTGACTAGGAATGAATTCCCTTTAGGTTGGTAGGTGGGAAGGGCCTCCTCAAGAGTTAATGAGGGATGGGGTAGAATGCCCATTGTTATGGCTTCCAGACCTGACCATGAACGGGGGGATTCGATCCACATGAAACCTTTCCGAGGGAGGAAAGAAGGGAAGTGTGGTGGACAAAGGGAGCTTCCTTTGAAGAAGGAAGATATGAGAGAAAGAAACTCTCGGGTCCGAGGAAGGATGGAAAGTGAGAAATTGGGTTCTGATCATGGGAATGGAGGCTGAGTCAGGAGAAGGAGAGTAACCTTCATCCTCATCTATTCCTGTATAGGGATAAGGAGAGTAACCTTTGTCCCTAACTTCTATTGAGTTGGAAGTAAGAGATTGAATCTCAAAGAATCATGGCCTAAGCTCGAGGGTGGCCAGTGATAAATCCAATGGGAGTGATTGAGCCTATGGTTGAGTGGAAACGAGCACCTCTCTCGGCAGTTTCTTCACGCTTTATGGTTCTGATAAGTGTTTTTATGCCTTGAACTCTAAATTAGAAATAATGGTTGCATGATTGTTTTTGTATGCCTCTAAATAATTTGAGTATTGAATGATTAGATTAAGAGTATGCATTTGTCCCTTGAGGACTTTCATACCTATTTATTTTCCCTTATGTCCTAGTTTAATTCCACAAGAATACTCTCCCCATAGAACAGATGAGGTTTGTTCGGGACGATCCAGGGTTGGTAGAGACTATTATATTCGAGGAAGGGATGTAGGCGTTAATGCCTTGATACCTTCAGACTTCGCAAGATCGCACATTGAGAGAATAACACATTGGAACGACTAGATTCCCAAAGTCGTGACCTGATCTAAACCGTAGATCTGAGGATCTATCGGGGTCCTCCTTGACCATCAAATATGAATGCGAGAACCAACAATCGTTAGATCCAGGAAATGTACACGAGGGTTAAACCCTTTGAAAGTATACAAGAGAATGGACCTTGCCAGTCTTGATGTTCTGAAATCATCAGGACCGTCCATCATCAGGGTAGAAAAATGACAATATATCCGAGAGTTTGAGGATTTGAACCTCAAAAGATTTGCAAGGGAAAGAGGGGAGCTGATCCCATCCATTGGTGCTGGGAAGGATGCATGGTGAGCGATTAACGTTTCACTGACTTTCACATTAGTGAAGTCAAAGGGTAGAACTCTAGGAACTCGCGATACACAAAATCACGATATGATCTGAGCCCTCCACCAGAAGGGACACACGACGAAAGATTAGCATTTCGTTGATTCACATGTCAGGGATTTCGAAGGCAAGAGTTGTAGAAACTCATGAAATCCGAACTCACAAAATTGAACATATCCGTTGAATTACGGGAGGATCGTAGACTATTGATCTAACACGAGCGGATTTTGGGAATTCAGGTATCGGGAGGAATAGAGAAAGCTATCTCAAAAAATACTGAAACGTGAAGTCTCGATTCACAGTGAAAAAGGCATGGGATGTCAGGCCTACGAAGTAGTCAGCACGACGTTGACCACTTTGGGAGAATACAAGTCTAGTAACACCAAAACTACCAAAGGCTGGAATACCAAATTTCATCCTAGCCATTGGTGATAGGAAACACGGGGCACTGGATCCTTCGCTTCGAGGTTTAGTGTACTGGGGAAAATGGATTGTGTGAGTAAGAACCCTGAATGCCGAAGTTCCGAAGTGCCATACTAGCCACCTGTAGTCTTGGTATTCGGTCATCGCATATGGTCCTATGCAAAGGTCGTCGAAGAAAAAGGGGAAACGATCACAACCGTTGATTGAAGGAGGAAGCTGAACCGTAAATATGACCTTGTCGGGATTTCGTTACTCGAGAAATCAGAGGTAATATTTCTGTGAACTCACGATATGCAAAATTGCAACTAGGTCGCAGTCATCCATTGAGGAGGGCACGAGGCGAGATATCAACATTTCGATGACTCGTAGGGTAGAAAAGTAAAAAAGGGAAGTTGTAAGAAATCACGACATGTGAAGTTTCGACGTGCCTTGGAGTTAGGCTCCGGTTCATAGTAAATGGTCACATGGATGGAGGCCAAAGGAAGGAGCTAACAAATGCTAATCCCTTTCAAAAATCGGGAGTTAAAGGAGTTGGGGCACCTTGCATTAGAAGTTCCGAAGTCGCAAAACACGACGCACCGTTTAGGTTAAGCCTATGGTCACTAGTAGTGGTCACATGGAGAAGGATAAGGGAAGAGCTAGCCTACGCTAGGCCCCTGTAGGAATTCAGGGATTTTGTCCTTTAATAAAGGTGAAAATTTTTATTCTCCATCATGGGTGTGTTACAAAATGGTATCAGAGCATGGTTACAACACTTGGCTTGCTTGGGCTCATGGACAAGTCGCTTAAATAACTCTATTTGGAGTACTTTAAAAAGAGTGACACCCTACCTTACCTCTTTCTTAAGAGGTCTGATTTAAAAATGTTATTAAGGAAAGGAATGAAACCTTCTACTGTGTGTGTACATTAAGAAATTAAACCATGTATTGTTCATGAACTAATAGACTGTTAGCTAACTATTAAGTGTTTTTGGCAACACTTGAATAGTTAGTGAATCATAGGGAGACCCCAATACTAAATCATGATGATGTGTCATAAAGTGGGGAATGGTTCCCACAATAGAGATGATAAATATGTTGAAAGGAGGGCGATGGAAACCCCTCCAGATTTTACTGGAACTGTAAGAAGCCTCAGGGTTGAGCTACAAAGTTTCAAGGCTGACAACGAGATATTGATAACGGAGAAAGAGAAACAAATAGAAATTCATGCAGTTTTTCTACAGATCTTATCCGACATACAAAGGCAACTACAACACGAACCCACAACCAATCATGAAGACTCACAACATAAGAAGAGAGGTTAGATTCCACCTGAGACTCGAAAACATGAATCCATAAGTGACCCCACTCTGAGAAGTACCATGAAGAAAGTCCAACCTGGAGGTAGGGGACACTCATCGGGAGAATCCTCTGGAAAGGAAGTTGACAACTCTGAAGGGTCTTCTAGTAGTAGGGCTAGCTCGCATTCTTAGAAGAAAGGAAGGAAATAGAAGTGTTCCAAAACCTGTGGTCCTGAGGAGTTCAAGAAAGTCAAACCACCCTCTTTCAACAAAGATATAAAGAAGGGAGAAGAGGCAGAAGCTTGGCTTCTTGGTTTAAATATGTATTTCAGAGTCCATGACTACTCTGAAAACTTGAAGGCTCAAATAACCATCTTCAACCTGAATGGAAAGGCTTCCATATGGTGGGAAGACCTTAGGAATGTGAAAGGAATACATGAAAAAGACTTTTCATGGAAACAGTTTGAGAAATACTTCAGGAAGCAGTATTTGTCAGAAAAATACATGGATGGGAAAACTAAATAATTCTATGGACTTCAGCTGGGGTAGCTCACCATAGAGGAATTTGTCAATAAATTCCTTGAACTACTGAGGTATGTACCCTACATAAAAGATGAAAAATAAAAAATGCAGTTGTTCATTAGTGGGTTACCTCAGAACTACTGAGATAGGATTGAGTTTGAAGAACCAAGGATCTTAGAAGAAGCTATCCGGAAGGTGAGGTATTGTTATGAAAAATTTGGGAGCAAGACAAGACCCCACGTGGACTGGAAGAAAAATCATAGTTCGAGATTCTAGAAGAAAAGGTTTAACTCTTCAAGATTTAAGAACTATGAAAAGGATTCTAGGGGGAGCCTTCCTACTAGAAGTGTATATCAGCAAAATTTCCCCTCTCAAAGTGGAAATAAACCTTTTCAGACAACCCCCATAAAGACCGATAACCTAATGAAGGAACCCTTAAAATGTTGGGGTTGTGGAGAAAATCATAGATTGAGGGACTGCCTACACAGACAACAAAATAGTAAGGGGGTCTACAATATCCAAGAAGTTATCACCGTCAATGACGTGGCTAGGAGCATGCCATGAATCTATGSAGCCTGGACAATAATCAAGTTGACCACCAAGCTTAAGTAGTGGAGCTAGAAGGTATGATCGCCAACCATCTAATGTCTATTTTAATTGACCCAGGTTCTAATTTGATTTATGTATCCCCTCAGACTGTCGATAAGCGTAAACTGTAACCAATTAGACATGTTAAACCATGGTTAGTACAACTAGACACTGGGACTAAAAGAAAGGTGGTAGAGGCTATACCAGCCTGCCAATTCATCATGGGAGGATTTCCCACCCAAGTGAACCTTAACATACTTCCCTTGGGATCTTATGACTTGTTGATTGGTATGGACTGGTTGGCTGCTCATAAAACTAAAATGGACTATTTTCATAAAACTTTAGAATGTGTAAATGAAGAAGGGAGAAAGATGATCCTCCAAGGGATTTAGAAGCCTGTCTCAGTGAGACAAATATCAGCCCTTCAAATGAAGAAGTATTGCAGAAAAGGGTGTTCCTTATATGCAATATAGGCATTGGAACCCGTTGAAGATGACAAACCAAACCTAGAGGACCACCCCATATTAAGAGAATACAAGGACATATTCCCAGAAGAAGCACTGGGTCTACCTCTGAGAAGGGATATTGACTTCACAATAGAACTTACACCGGGAGCGATACTAGCATCTAGAACGCCATATAGAGTGAGAACACCAGATCTTGTTGAGCTCAAAATACAACTAAAGGAGATGATGGACAAAGGCTACATCCGACCTAGTGTATCTCCATGGGGAGCACCCATCCTGTTTGCGAAAAAGAAAGATGGCACACTTCGACTGTGCATAGATTATAGAAAACTCAATAAGACAACCATAAAGAACAAGTACCCCTTACCAAGAATTGATGACCTGTTTGACCAATTGGAGGTGCATCCATCTTCTCAAAGATCGACCTAAGATCTAGCTACCATCAAGTCCGGATTAAGGATGAAGACATCCACAAAACAACCTTCGGGATGAGGTATGGTCACTGCGAATTTGTGGTGGTGTCGTTTGGGTTAACCAACACCCCCGCCACTTTTATGTGCTTGATGAATAATATACTCAACAAATTTCTAGACAAATTTGTATTGGTTTTCATTGCTGATATCCTAATCTACTCCAAGAATAGGGAGGAGCACAAAGAACATCTTAGACTCGTACTTCAAGTACTAAGATAGAATCAACTGTACGCTAAGTTCAACAAGTGCGATTTCTTTTAGAAGCAAGTCCACTACTTAGGCCATGTCATATATAAGGAAGGGGTGGCAGTAGACCCTGACAAGATCAAATCCCTTATGGAATGGACTACCCAAAAAGATGTATCTAATATTAGGTCCTTTATGGGACTAGCAGGATACTATAGAAGATTCATAAAAGGGTTTTCCAAGATTGGATGTCCAATCACTACCCTTCAGAGAAAGGGGGTTAAATTCAATTGGACATAAAAATGAGAAGAAATATTTCAGGAACTAAAATACCTCCTGACCCATGCACCCGTCCTAAATATTGCGGACCCGGATGATGATTTCCTTATGTGTATAGATGCCTGCAAGGAAGGACTTAGAGGAGTCCTTATGCAAGAAGGACGTGTAATTTTCTATACGTACCGGAAATTAAATGAGCATGAGATCAATTATGTGACCCATGACCTAGAGTTGGCTACCATAGTACATGCTTTAAAAATGTGGAGACACTACCTCCTGGGTAGAGGATTTGTTCTTATGAAAGATCATTGTGGATTGAGACACCTGTTTGATCAACCAAAACTCAATTCTAGGCAAGCGAGGTGGATAGCTCTCTTAAGTGAATTCGATTTTGAAATAAAACATATAAAAGGAAATGAAAATAGGGTGGTCGATGCCCTTAGCAGAAGTATAAAAACGATTCATCTAGCAACAGTAAGCACCTGCAAAACGGGTGTCAGGGAGAGAATTAGAAATTCACAAGAGATATATGTGTTTGTTAAGATTGTGACTTTATACCTAAGTCAAGAGCCGACAGGGCTGGAGTATGAAGTCTACAAAATGCTCGAGGAAGGGATGTTGACTTACAGAAATAGATTTCATATTCTAAACTGTGACAACATGAAGAGGTTCATAATGGATGAACTGCATAAGATACCATATACCGGTCACCCGAGATATCATAAGATGATCACAACTACTAGGAAACAATTCTATTGTCCTGGGTTAAAGAAAGACATAGCTAACTATTTAGCTAAGTGCCTAGAATGACAACAAGTTAAGGTAGAGAACTGACATCCAACA
>SNQJ01S0215540.1:0-15558 GCA_010110895.2 Picea sitchensis | reverse complement strand
TTATTATTATTAAATTGTAGTTATCAACTTCACGAGAATTGTGACCTCAAAACAAGAACTTTATCCCTAAAAACCCATATTTTTAGGTCATAAGTGCCAAAATCAACCCCTGGATCAAAAAGTGGTGTTCCATGAATCACCCCTTTTCTCAAGGTTAAAATTTCCACCTTTTACAACCATGGCCTTAAAAACTCATAATGCTATGAAGAAAAAACTCAAAACAAATCCCTGAATTGAAAAGTGGTGCTACCAATAGCAAACTTTTTTGAGGGGGTTAAAATTACAACTTGAATGAAATTGTGGTCTTAACACGGGGGATTCACTCAATGAAATTGCGACATAGAATATTTTTTCATGGGACAATAAAGAGTATCCCTAATTTCACTAAATACTGAAGAAGAAAAAAAACCCTAAAATCCTTTTATTGACCCCCCTCCCAATACACATGTACAATTTTAAAACCCCCTATTTTTACTAGATATCTTAGGTATCCATTTTTTCATGTAACTTTTAATACCCCTTTTTATTTCTATCCTTAGCATGCAAACATGAGGGAAATATTATACGAAATCAAATCACAAACCACAAAGGTAATTCAAAAATAAGAAAACAAGGGGTGTGCCATCTAAGTTGATGTTAAAGCTTAGGTTGGGGTGATATATCTTCATGAGTCACCCAAATCATTCAAGTCCATATGTTTCCTGACCTGGGAGGGTGGTAACCCTTTTTCCATGACTTGCAAACATGTATCCTAGTGGGTAGTCATAGGTTTGAATATATATATTTTTATTGATTTGAATATTTTATGTATTTTTTATTTGACCAGTTTTGATACCAATTCTTTAGTTGGTTCCATCCCAATTCATAATTTTGGGGAAAAATGGTTTGGTTCCAATTCTGACTACTTTGTCCAGATATGTGATCGAAACATATTACTACAAGTGAGGGGGTTCATACAACTTAAGTTGGTTGAGATTCGTTGCATCAAAGATACCATTTCTTCAGATGGTTCTAGCCTAGTTCATAATTTTGGGGAAAAATAGTTTGGTTACAATTCTGACTACTTTGTCCAGATATATGATCGGAACAAATTACTACAAGTGAGGGGGTTCATATAACGTAAGTTGGTTGACATTTTTTGCATCATGGATGGCAATTTGAGGTGATAAATCCAAATTTTAAAGTGTTCAAACCCATTTTATGAGTGATGGTGTGTAAGGACCATGCATACCATACCAAACAATCTTAATCAAATGGTGTCAAAATTTATTTGCCTGTCATCTTAGAAACAATAATTTTTGCAAGAACAAATCCAAAACAAGGACCAATATAATTCTGCAATACAAAGTTATCTTCAACAAAGTCTTTTGTTTTAATATACAAAATTATGTTTTAATAAACAAAATACTTGGAATGAGAAAACTATCTCCAAGGTTTGACAAACAAAACCATTTTAGAAGTATAATAAAAGATAATTACCTTAATTCAACATTGATTCCAATAGTACTTAACTGTAGGAATACTTATACATACTTCGTCCAGTCCCCTTTCTACTCGAAAAACATTCTAGAAATTGCCTTTAGTTTAGTTTTGTAACCCAAAATATACATGATACAACTACTTCAAGCATCCTTACAATTAAAGTGACCCACTTGTATTCATGAAAAACATTCAGTGTAGCCTCTCAGTAAATAATATTTGGGTGTTTGTCAATTTTCTATGTTGGTAAACTTCATTCCTTATAGTCAATCCATTGATGCCATCAAAGTAGATAAATGATTCTTTTGACAAGTTTAGAAGTATTTTCAAGTGTCATTGTCCATGGTTTTAGAATAGGATTATTGCTTCTAGTCAGTTGACATAGTTTTGATAAGAATTATGAAAATGTTGGGTTTTCAATTGAAGTTTTATACATCTTTCCGCTTCCGAAGGGATGGACAAGATGAAGTTGTTAGATATATGATTCTTTGTAACCCAACATAATTGCAATTGGGCACCACATGTCTCTACAGGTTGATTTCCATTTGAGGTTTACTGCAATTTTCTATCCCTTGGACTGTACAAGCTGGAAGTTTCCCTCCCAAACCTTTAGACCATCATCCCTATTCAAATCGTTCTCATTTAATTCTATGGTGGTGTCCCATCTTCTCTCATTTACCTATCATGTGTAGTGAATTGATTTGCAATCAATCACTTGTTCTAGAGACTCAGTATGAACTAATTTCATTATTGATCAATAAATTCCCAATATTTTAGCCTTAAGAAACAAAATCAACATATAAGGCCATTTGTTGCAGAAAATCCTCCAAAATAGCAGAAAATTTTGTTGCAGAAAATCATCCAAAACATCAGAACCTTTTGTTGCAGAAAATCATCCAAAACAACATAAACTTTTGATGTTTCTATTTACAAAACAAACAACATACAACAAGTTATATCATCATATAAAGTATTCATGGTAAGCTTTCTAAAGTAGACATAACTTATTGGATTTACCTATACATACAATTCCACCTAGCCAATATCATGTAAAAGTTTGTCATATTGTTTATTCATATACTTAAAGATGTATTTTTAATCATATACTTAAATATGTATTTTTATTCATATACATTCCATGGGGGTTGTTGTGTATTGCAATTTGGCATACACAGGGATGTTGTGTATGCCAGCTCTGTGTTTTCCAAATTCGAAAACACAGTAGCCCATGGCGTGATTTGTTTACCTGTTGTGTATGTCAATTTGGCATACACATCATCCCAGCTCAGTGTTTTCCAAATTGGCAAACACAACAACCCATCATCGTCGATCACCGTGAAATTACTAAAGCAAACAACATGGATAGAAACCCAAGAGTTGCATGCCAATTTGGCATGGTTTGACATGCACAATAGACCTTGGCTTGTTGTGCATGCCAACTTGGCATGCAAAACAACGTGACAACAACCCATGGGAAGTAGGCCAAGGGATGTTATGTATGCCAATATTCTGTAAATAAAGTTGTGGTGCATATTTATAGTTTCTTCCAAGGAAAATATCACGGGAAAAACCCCAATAACTTCCCTGCATTTCATGGATGATACCTAGTGTCAACCCATTGACATTGATTATGATGCCTGACCCACTAACGACATCGCGTGAGGCATGCAACAAAGGAAATTATCCTCAAGGATCGACCCTAATACCTCTTACATGAAGCTCAAAGCACTCAACCACTTGAGATTTCTCAAAAGGCTATCCCATATTTGTAAATGTATGTTGATTATGTGTAATAAAACTAATGTTGCAAAGTTTAGTGTATATATTTCCTCTCAGTGTGTCGTTATTGCATAATTAGTTTTCATTTTCTAACAAGATTATCATAAGGAAGAATATGAATTGCTTATTCATTTTCCAATTCCATGTTTTGTTTTAGACTCTTACAATGTCATAAAAGTACTCATTGTCACTAATATGGGAGTATGATATGGAAACAAAAAAAATAATCAATCCATGACATATATGGAACATCCCAGTGAGAGATACAATTGGAATTCCTTATTTCTTATGTGCCAAGAACATGAATAGTACGGTAAAGGTAAAACCCATTTCCATGTTGCTTATATTTTCAATGATGACATTTCCCATGAGTACTTCTAGATGTTGTTTTAGCTTGGGGTAAAAAATGATCTCATGGTTTAGCACGAAGAAATACTTGGTTTCACTTATCTCAACATAGGCCGAGAGTGACACTCCTAATAATTTGCTGGCTATCCATTATTTTTCATCGAGGTATTGCGCTTTGTCGAAAGATGGATCTGAAACTTTGTTGCTAATTTTTTTCCTCTGTGCACATGCATTGATGTCTCCCCCTGTGGGAGGGGATCCGCCCCCAGGATCCCCATCCCCTGACATGTAGGCCTTCCAGGCCCTAGTTTCATCCTATGCCAAAGCACCCAAGATTCTGCCCTACCGATTCGTCAAAAAGGCGACCGAAATCCCCAAGGTCACAGTCTATGCCCCTTCAACGTGTCCCTTGGCACTCAGGCTTGCAGATCATGGTCTAATTGGTCAATTCACAGGATTATGGCCCTCCCCAAAATCCATGCACATCTGGTTGGAAGCAAACTGGCTCAAGCTAATCAAAGGACAACTATCGACAACCTTCTGTGGTAAGGGATTCTTTGCCTTTTTGTTTGAAAAGAAAGAAGATAGAGATATGATCTTCCGTAGTGGTCCCTATTTCATGGGGACCATATGAATGTACCTAAATAAATGGACTCCAGACTTCAGTCTAGAAAATGACATCCCCTTTGCAGTTCTAGTTTGGGTTAGGCTACCCTTTCTTCCCCTCCACTGCTGGAATGATGAAACAATACGAAACATAGGAAACACCCTAGGCAAGTACATCGATTGTGTCGAGCCAAAGGAAGGCCTCTAGGCCTGTGCCAGACTCTGTGCAAAAGTGGATCTAGAAAAGGGTCTTCTGGAAGCAATACAACTAAATCTGGATAGTTGGTCCTACATCCAACAAGTTGACTATGAACAAATTCCCTTCAAATGTAAAATCTGCCACAAATATGGACACTTCGCTAAATCCTTCCCTCAAGCCAAATATTTACAAGATCAATATCCCAAACAAGACCAGTGGCAGCAACCCAAAAAGAAGAAAACAAATGGGAAAACTCAACAATTTCCGCCCCAAAATCAAAGGGAAAATCTTCCTAATCCAAAAGAAAAGAACGTTGGATCCCCTCAAAAGGGAGAATCAATCCACAACAGATATGTTGATCTCAGCCAAGGTGATACTCTACCTAAATCCAAGGAACCCCAGGAAGAAACCTGTGGGAAAGGACCAGAAGAGAAAGAAAGTGGAAACGACGCAAACCCGGAGAAGAAAAAAGAAGTTTTGGAACTAAGCGAAGATCCCTCACAATCTCCCCATAATCAAAATATGGAAAACCTAGAAATATCAGAAGAAGAGAGACATGACTCTGCAGAAAGTGACTTTGAATTGGAATTAACCCAAACCATTAACAACAAGAAACCTGGAAGGAAATCCTACAGAAACAAACGAGAATCTGCAACGGATAGAGAAAAGGAACTAGGGATTGAAAAAACTATTGAGGAATCCTTAAAGAAAGATGGAAAAGCTGGTAAGAATAAAGTAGCCCAGCACAAGGGAACAAGCTCATATCCCTCAAGAGGGGGGGCATCCAAACACCCTGATAAATGATGAAAATCATCTCCTGGAATTGTAGGGGATTAGGCAGTAATCACAAGAAAGAAGAACTCAAAAAACTGTTGCAAGTAGAAAAACCTTCAATCCTCATGCTCCAAGAGACGAAATTGGGGGAGATAGAAACCCTCAATGACCTTCAAAAAATATGGAACAATTGTGACGGTCGTGTAGTGAGCTCCAGAGGGGCCTCAGGTGGAATCAAAATCCTTTGGAAAATGGAAAATTATGATTTACAAGCGCAAACACAAACCCAAATTTGGCTCAGGGTAAATCTTCTCAATAAAACTTCAGGTATGCTCTTCTCTATCATCAATGTTTACATCCCAAATAATTACAATGAAAAAATTGAATGATGGAAATCTTTGATAGACTTTGCCAAGGAAACACCCCCCCCAGAACCTCATTATCACGGGAGACTTCAACACAACCAGAGATGCAATAGAAAAAAGAGGAGGGTCAATGATTAGAGACCAATTTTGGGAAAGACTGGAGGATCTCATCTCGGACCTGGACCTCTATGATGTCCCCTCAAGCAAAGGGATCTACACCTGGAAAAATAGAAGAGTAGGGCTCAGTCACATCATAGCCATATTAGATGGATTCTTTATCATCAATGACTTGTTGGCCCTCCCAAACAAGCCATGCTCAATGAATCTCCCCTGGGCCGGCTTAGACCACTGCCCCATAAAATTGACCTTTGAAGCCCAACAGAATTGGGGCCCTATTCCCTTCAAACTAAATCCCCTCTGGCTGGACAGACCCGATATCCTTCAATCCATTGCTTAGGCCTGGAACCAGTGGATCACAAGTTCTCCAAATTACATATGGGAGCAAAAACTTAAATTAGTCAAAGATCTATTAAAGAGCTGGGCCAAAAACAACTTGCACAACAAAGCACAAGTTAAAAAGTCCCAACTGGAGGCCCTCCAAGATGAAATAGAAAGTACAGAGATTCAAAAAAATCTCCTCACCCAAGAGAAATCCCTCCACAAAGATTACCTTTGGGCTCTAGCTGAAGAAGAAATGACTTGGAAGCTTAAATCCAGGAGCCTCTGGCTGAAGGTAGGCGACCAAAACACCACCTTCTTCCACAACCAAGCCAAAGTCAGAAACTTGTCCAATCAAATTTCTGAGCTTAAAACCCAGGAAGGGGAAACCCTTCAGGACTTCGACCAAATTAAGAAACACGCCTCCTCCCACTTCCATTCCCTCTATACAACCTCTGGAAAAGATGAGGATCAACTCTCTGATCTCTTTCTTCAATATATCCCCTCTAAGATTACTAAGGCTGACAACTGCCTCCTTGACAAACCCATAGAGGAAGCTAAAATTCTCAGAGCCCTGAACCAATTCCATGATGACAAAGCCCTGGGCCCGGATGGCTTCACTCTACATTTCTACAAAAAATGTTGGCACATCATCCAAAAAGATTTCACCAGAATGCTCCGCTTTGCTCATAAATCCAAAAAACTGGTAGAGAAACGAAATCCTCCTTTCTGGCTCTCCTTCCAAAAGAACATGGAGCCTCCTCCCTAAATCTCTTTATACCCATCTCGCTTTGCAACATCTCCTATAAAATCTTGTCCAAAATAATAGCAAACAGGCTCAACCCCCTCCTGAGCTCGTTAATTCTTCCAAACCAAGGAGGCTTTGTAGTAGGTCGTCAGATTTGGGACAACTTCATCCTTGTCCAAGAAGCAATTCATGCCAACAACATTCAGGGGGAGTCTAGAATGGCTATAAAACTTGACATGGCCAATGCTTTTGATAGAGTGGAACATAAATTTCTCTTCAAAGTCATGCGCAAGTTTGGCTTCAGCCAAAACTTTATGAATTGGATCAACTCGTGCATTGACTCTCCCTTGATATCACCCCTCATAAATGGCAGACCAGGTCCTTTATTCAAGGCGACTAGGGAACTAAGGCATGGATGCCATCTCTCCCCCTTACTCTATGTGATCATGGAAGAATCGCTAAACAGAAGCCTCGAATGGGAAAGTGTCTCTGGAAACATCCCTGGAATAAAAATAACTCAAGTAGTTGAGATATTAAACCATTCTCAATTTGTAGATGACACAATATTGTTGAGCAGTGCTTCCAAAATTCTGGCCAGAAGAACCCTCCGAGTCTTGTATACCTTCCTCATCATCTCAGGAGGCTCTCTAAATAAAGAAAAATATCAGATCTATACCTAGAATGTCTCGACAATTATCAGAGCTGGAATAACTCAAATCATGGGATTATCCATTACTCAAGACTTGAAATCCTTTAAGTACTTAGGCCTCCCCCTCTACCTCAAAGCGCTCCCCGAAGAATTCTGGCACCTCCTCCTTCAAAAGATCAGGGAAAAGATGGAAAATTGGGGCTCATGATGGATAAACCCATTTGGAAGGGTGGTCTTGATCAAATATGTCCTCTCAACCCTACCCATGTATCAATTCTCTACCCTTCTCACCCCAAAGGGAATTCTTAAAGCAATGGTCCAGCTCATCCGCAAATTTTTGTGGCAAGGAGGGAACTCAAATCACAAAAAACTTCACCTGGTAAATTGGGAAACGGTCACCCAACCAAACACTAGGGGAGGCATGGGTATCCGAGACCCCGAAATCATTAACTTTGCAATGGGATCTAAACTCATGTGGAGGCTAATCTCAGGGGGCAATGAGTGGTGGAAGCATGCGATCATAAGCAAATATAGAATAGGTAACAGAAAAAGAAGCATGGAAAATCCACAACTTCACCAAGTAGGGTCCCAAATCTGGAAGATAATAAAGGTAGTCATCCCCTTCTTCAAAGAACATCTATCTTGGGTCCCGGGTAATGGAAAATCAATAAAAATCTAGCAGGATAGGATTTTTGGGGTGACCTTCAACCCCAACGATGAAAATCTCATGGAACTAAAATGTTGGATGTTAGGGCTGAGCAAGGGCACTTGGTATGACATCTCATCGTGGAATGACAATGGGAGTTGGAGAGATTGGAACCTGGGGGATGTCCCACAACATCTAACAACATGGGCTCAATGTCTGATCAAGCTACTAAAAGGGGCAAAACCCATCCAAAAAACCCAGCAAGACAGTAGGGGATGGGGGAACAAGGGATACTCAGTCACAGAAGGATACAACCAACTCCTTGATAGCACGGGAGGTCACCAATCCTCATAAAAATGGAAAAATGTCTGGAACTAGGACTCCCTCCCAAAAATCAGCTTCTTCACCTAGACTCTTGTCCATGGCAAGATCCTAACATGGGATAACCTCATGAAGAGAGGCTTCCTTGGTCCCTTCATCTACCCGCTATGTCAAAATAGCCAAGAAAATATCATCCATTTGTTATGGGAATGCCCTTTTGCAAAAAATTGTTGGACCCTAGCCTTTGGGGATCTAGATAGATTTATACAATGGCCTTCTCCCCCCCACCCCAGTATGGGAAACTGGGACAAGTGCTACTGGGGCTCCTTCAAGGACAAGCTAGTTTTGAAACGTATGTAGCGGGCGCTGGCAAAATTTATATGCTAGCAGATTTGGAAAACAAGAAACAGGAAAATTTTCCAAGGTAAGGCCACTCCCCCTCAAACAGTAGTTGCTAAGGAAAATCTGCTTCTCTTTGAATCCATAAAATCAAGACCTATGAAAATCGAAGACTCAACAAATTGGACCATTCGGGAAAAGGACTGGATGGCAAGCTTCAATCTCAGGACTCCTAAGCATTCCAATGCAATTCCAAGATCAAGTTGGCAGCTTCATCACATTCTCAACATAGACCTTTGGATCCAAAAGAAAAAAACACATACTCTTTGCTTCGACAGTGCTTTTGAAGGAAACCTAGCGGAGGCAGGTGCGGGGGGGGATTCTTTATGATCCTGGGGGAAACACAGTTTCTTGCTATCACTAGAATCTAGGGATAGAAGCTAACAACAAAGATGAGGCCTACGCCCTTTTGAAGGGAGTACAACTGGCCCAATCCAAGGAAATTCGAAAGCTTGTTGTCCTAGGAGACTTTAGTACCATAATAAGATTGATGGTTAAGGGAACAAACCCCAAAGATCCCAGCTTAAAGAAAATCCTGGACAAAACCCAGCTGATCTCCAGAGAAATCAAAATCACCTTCTTTCACATCCTTCGAGGCAACAACATTGAAGCCGACAAGATGGCCAATGCACCTATAGGAACAAATCCCAGCACTCTTAGTATCGATGGAGTTTCAACCCCAACCCCCGTGTACTAATGAGCCCCCAAGAGTGAAAAAAGACCAGTCAAAGAAGCCCCTTCCCATGGGGTCCAAGCAAATTCCACGAACACATGGATAAGAATTATGAAAGCCCCACCCAAGTTTTGAGGAAAGGGGGTGTTCCCACCCACTATAGTTTGGCCCCACCGGATGATCGCAATGGTAGTCATGATAGCTCCAAGTGGACGCTTGCAGTCGTCCATGTGAACACTTGTAGATGCACCAGATGGCATGTGCCACACATTGACCATATCCCCCGAGCTCATAAGGAGGCTTTATCTTCAAACATTGTGAAATATCTCTCTCGCATGGGAAATCCGAACTCCCTGCCTCATCTGTGTGGATTTGAGGTATGTGAATCTCATCCCCCATGCCTTTTCATCTCCCCTGGCATTAGTTGCACTTCCATGGAATCGGTCGATACTCTGTACAAGACTCCTCCCACGAACCTGCAGGAACGTTATTCATTCCCTCCCTCAGTAATCATGCATTCATCCTTTCTCTACGTTTGGATACCATGGGAAATCTCTTCCACTCGTTTTCCCTGTCAGACCCTCCTGGTACTTATATTAGCCCTCTCGCCACCTTTGCGACATTCCAGACTTCCTTTGTGAGTTTCTTGGGCTGCATTGTGCTCTGAAATGCTCATTTTCAGAGCTTGGTATGTCCTCGAACCTCTTCACATCCTCCCGCCTCTCTCTAGTCGAAACCTTCATCTCTTAAGAGTTCCTCAGCTCCCCCTTTCGCCCTTTTCTTCTTAGCCTCTTAGCCCTCCCCCTAAGCTCCAAGTCGCCTCATGTTCGACTCTTCCCCTTGGCCATATGCAGAACCCACACGAGCCTGCCAAGTCTAGCCTCTCTTCAGGAAATAGTGAAATGCAGCAGGAGACTGTTGCGCAGGAAGACTCGGATACCTGCCCCAAGGACAATTGGGAGTCCGAAAGCGGAGGATGCAACAACCTACGAGAGAATTTGGGAGCGTTGAGCGCCAACCGAGCATTCGATATGGAGACATTATCTCAACACCGCTTCCTGATAAGTAATCTCCAGGATGAAAGTGATGCACAGAGAAGCCAAATAGATGCCAACTGTCTGCAGATTGACACTCTACAACACAGACTGGACTAGCTAGATGATACGCAGCCCCCCACAAGCAACTCGGAAGCTCAACAAGGCTACTCAAGGAACGCCCAGTCCAATTCGATCAACCAAGTGCCAGATTTGAATGAGCCTCTCCCAGAATTCAGGTGGAACGTGCAGCAACCCAAGGTGGAGAATAATGCCTAAGCTATTTTCCTCTTATCTATATGTATTGTGTTTTTTCTTATTTAAGCAGCTCCTTCTGTAGAATCTACTCAGGAAACTCTCCACACATTGTATGATCATTGTATGATCATTCCCATTTTTGTAATCATCTCTCTCCGAGAAGAACTATGATACAGTCCTCCATGACTGTTTTTTTGTGACATCAGTGGATTTATCCACACCAATCAATATATCTTTTCCAGTTCTTGTTAAAAAAAAAAAATAGGCCGAGTACATGGCAGAAAGTCTGGCGAGTTGTGAGGCCATTTGGATTTGCAAGATACTCACAGGGTTATTTGGTCTTGAGGTGGGGCATACGGTGATCCACTGTGATAACCAAAGTTGTATCGAGCTTTTGGAAAATCCAATGTTTCATGACAGGTTGAACCATATAGAGATCATATACCACTTCATCAGAGACAGGGTCATGAGTGGTGTTGTGAGATTACAGTACATATCAACAAGGGAGAAAATAACATACATTCTCACCTAGCCTCTAGTGAAACGTAATTTTTTTTTCTTCAAGGACAAGTTAGGGGTGGTGGAGAATCCCTTTTTTGCAAGGAGGGAGTGTCAATTTCTATAATTTCTGCATTTTAAATCAATTGTTGAAGTAAAATACATCAGATTTGGTATAAGAGAATTAACTCTTTTGAAGGATGTGAGCTAAGAATTCCCGGGCTTCGAAGATGAACGTTAAAAAATAAAAAAAATAAAAATAAAGGTTATTTGTATTATCCAATTCCATTGCGGCCCAACCCACACAAATTTCATTACATTCAACAAAGTATTGATATCTAGATTCAAAGAAACCAATAGTAAATCTATAAAACTATTGTTCAGGAAAAACCAAATCCATTTGCTCAAAAACTTGTGGGGATATTTTCTTGCACACTGGTTAAAAACTAGTAGTATATTTTGATATTGCTTTTATACAGTCAGTACAACACCACAATAGTTATTGCAACAATATTTTGTATTTTTAATTATGGGTATATTACACAGGGAATGGGCTATTGGGTACATAGGTTGTCCCCATTTATCAGCTTAAGGAAAAATGTTTAAGTAAGTTGGAATATTTTCCACGTGGGAGAATATAAGTAAACTCATGTGCCCTAAAGACTTAGCATCCTTCCTCTCACAGTCATTGGGCCTTCCAATAGTTCTCAACAATGGGGCATGAACCCACCTAAAGAGAGGTTAATGAAGGTACACAAGATCAGTTATAATGAGGGGTAGAGGGTGCATATCCTGAAAAGACTATCGATATTTCCCACTAACCGTTCAAAATTTGATCAAGGTGCAGTTGCAACCCACAACCAACACCTATGTAAAAAATCCTAGATTTTTTCTTGTAGGTTACCTCGTTCAAGTGCATCAGGGGACTCTTGACCTAAAAAATCGATCACGGGCTAGGTAACCTCACAAGAGTTGGGTGGCTCAAGAAGGCACTCACTACACAACCGAACCTCGGTACTCATCCCTTCATGGGTATCTCCCTCCCTTATGGTGTAAGAACACTTGAATTGGAGGATTTTAAGTATCTTAATCAGTCAACCACTAAGTTTTGAGTGGAAAAGTGATAACGCGTGTTTTTTTGGATCCCTACCCCCACAATCCTAACTTAGACTAATTTTTTTTTTTGTGACCTCTCAAGGGAGGATTTTAGTAGGTTCTTAGAGTTATATTTTAAAAAGGTTTTGAATTTGGGGTCATAAACCAATATTGTTGCTTAAGGGTTATTAATATTCATATTATTCTTTAGTATGTCGAATGTTTAAACAAAGAAAATAGGTATCAACATATAGCAACGTTTTGCGATCTTTTGAAAATCATTGGTTTCTTCTAATCACATAAAAAAATAACAAGCAACATCTGGAACTTGAATGCCTTTTAAAACAATGAAAGGTCAAAATGAACATGGAAATGTTTTTTTTTTCATTGTAATGACTTGTATGTTAATGATACGAGAAAGGCTTTTCAAAAGAAAAAACATCTAGGGTAATGTGGCACTTACATTGTTCACTATCACAAAAAATCCTGCAACCAAATTTGACAAGCCTATGGCAATCACCATCACTTCAAAAAGGTAATAACAAATGTTAGTCTAATCAAGCCCTTTTGAAATAAGAAACTTATATGTGATGCAAAACAAAAATGTAAAGCTCTATATAAAAACTCAACATTCATAGTTCCACATACTGGATATCAAAGACACAAAAGTAAACATGATAAGAATGATAAGAAAAAGAGAAAAAATAAATTATTTGATGTTTGGTTTTCCTTACTAAGCTGGTTGATTTTCCTTGCTGTAATTTTTCCTTATAACCTCCATAATAAATCTGCTGTCTTATTGGTTTTCCCCATGGGGTTTTTTCCAAGGTCATGTTGACCAAAAAATCACGTGTTAAATTATGTGGTTTTCATAGTTTATTTCAGCATTAAAAGTGGAAAAGATCATAGGGTATATCATGTTTTAATAATTGTTATGATACTAATTTTTGGACAACAAAAACTTCATAAATAAAAATCTCATTATAGCAGTATTAAAAGAGCATGATATCAGTCCTAAAGGCGGGGTTATATCAGCAGTGAGACACTTTTGTTAGCAGTCCTAAAAACTCAGAAAAATAGTCTTATTCGTCACCTCATAACAGTGCCTAAACAGTGTCAAAGACAAACATGTTTGGAAGCATGTTAGAAACCTCAAAATTCTTCACTATTCACGTAAAAATCATGAAGAAAATGAGTGTCCTATACTCTTTACTTCAAGCTCTCAAAGAGATGAGTGAAAAGGTATAACGAGGGAAATTTTTAGCCCTATAATTACAAAGTTACCAACTTAATGAGAACTGTGACCTCAAAACGAGAACTATGTCCCAAAAAACCCATATTTTTGCAAAAAAAACATGAAAATCAACCCCCAAATCAAAAAGTGGTGCTACCAGTAGTACCATTTTTTCAAACGGGGTCAAAATTACAACATTTTTCAAACGTGGCCTTCAAAACCCATACAGGAGCTCAGAAAAACCTTCAAATCGACACCTAAATAAATAAATAAATGTTGTTACAGATTTTTTTTTTCAAAACGTTAAATTTATAGATATTTTGAAATCATGTTTTTAGCAGTCAGTACCATTAAAACCAAAACCTCAAAAATAACCATCAAATTGAAAAGTGTTGCTACCAGTAGCACCCATTTTAAATTTGGGGTATTAAACTGACATTTTTTTTAAAGTGGTAATCGAAATCATCTTTACTACAAACAAAATCATCAAATCAACCCTTAAATGTTTACTTTTTAAATCTTAGTTTATCACTCCAAAAACAACATAATACATAATGCCATGGGGTGAAATCACAAAGGTGGGTAACACTTTAGTGACAATCTGATCTCCAAAATTCCGAAAAACGTTTTTTCGACCGAAATAATATTATTTTTCGACAGAAAGATACTTTTTTTGGCCGAACTATTTTTTGGCCGAAATGTGGAATGTCAAATCAAACGGTACAATGACGACACCCTCGATTTGTGTGTAAAAATTTAGTCGAATGGGTTTTTTCCATCCGGCAATATGTTTTCGACCGAAATATATTTCGACCAAAACATTCTTTCGGCCGAAATATTGTTCAGCCGAAAGAATGTTTCGGTCGAATAATCTTTCGATCGAAAAATAGTTTATATATCAACCACACATCATTATTGTAACGTTTTTCTAAGCTCTTTGTGTTTGTGATAGTGAGTGATTGTGAGCTTCTGTTGGCGCAGACGTTGGGTTGGCGCAGAGGTCGTGTTGGTGGGCATTCCTGTGGGCGGTCAGGCTGTTGTGTTGGCGGGCGGTCGGCGGGCCGAGCTTCAGGTAATTTTCACTGTAAATTTATTTTTTAATTTTTAATTTGTAATTTCAAATTTAATTTTTATTTTTAAATTTTTGTTTAGTTTATGTGGCAACCCATGTGGCCAAGCCATGGGCACGCCAATGGCTTGGCCACAGGGTTGGGCTCCTGCGGCCAAGTCATAGTTCGCTGCAAGTCACAATCCATTGGACTGTGACTTGGCCATGGGGGGCTATCCCTGTGGCCAAGCCATAGTCCAATGGACTGTGACTTGGCTACGAGGGGCCAGCCCTATGGCCAAGCCTTGGGCACGTCAACAGGTTGGCCNCCACAGGGATGGCCCCCCGCGACCAAGTCATAGTCCACTGGACTGTGAATTGGTCACGGGGGCCCAGCCCTCTGGCCAAGCCGTGGGCACACCAACCGCTTGGCCATAGGGCTCGCCCCTCGCGGCCAAGTCACAGTCCACTGGGTTGGGCCCCCGAGGCCAAGTTTTTATCATGTACTTAATTTATTAGATTTCATTTATGTTTTATAAGATTTTATGTATATTGGTTGGTTTTAATGAAAGTATTGTTCATTTTTTTGTTCCCAAAAGTACAATGTTACTTAGTATATGCAAATTCATGATATAATTTTTTTATTAGGTAGTTAATTTTTAACATATACACATTCTATTATTTAAATTTAAAGTTAGTTTTTTTATTTAACACATTGTACTTTTTTTATGACTTTTTGTTGAACAAAATTATATTATTTATTACACCATAGTCATAGTCATTATAAGTGGAAAATAAAGAGAAGTTATAAAATGTTATATAATTTTTTCTATATTTTATACAAATTAATTAGAATTATAAATCAATAGATTGTGTCTACATAAACCTTTAGGATATGTAAGATAATGAGATTTTACACAAATTCAAACTCTAAAATAAGTTGTTCTACATAAAAAGAAATTCCAAA
>SNQJ01S0215538.1:15568-29260 GCA_010110895.2 Picea sitchensis | reverse complement strand
ATTTAAATAATAAAGTGAAGTGATGAGTGTACTATAAGTCAAAGAGGATGCAAAAGAAATTATTTAAATAATAAAGTTAATGGAGAACTTACTAATTATGGAAAGTGGTTAAGTTAAGTAGACAAGTGGTTATAAGTGGGTTAAGATGGTTAGAAGGTAACCCCTTAAGGAAGATACATAAAAGTATAAATAAGAGGCATGGGTCTCTCATTAAAATCACACTTGAATATCATTGAATATCTATTTTTATGAAAGGTTATTTGGGAAGGTAATATTGATAGAGAAAAGTGCGGCAGAAAAAGTGCGACAGAAAAAGTGCGACACGAAAACTGTGGCCAAAAAATTGCAGCAGAAAAACTGTGGTAGGAAAAGTGTAGCAGGAAAAGTGCAGCAGAAAAAGTGCGGCAAAAAAATTGTAGCAGGAAAAGTGCGGCAGCAAAAGTGCGGCAGAAAAAGTGTGGCAAAAAAATTGTAGCAGAAAAAGTGTAGTAGAAAATGTGTGGCAGGAAACTACGGAAGAAAAAGTGCAGTAGGAAAAGTGCGACAGGAAAAATGTGGCAGAAAAAGTGCAGCAGAAAAATCGTGGTAGTGTATTCGCTGTAGAAAAACCGCGGCAACAGAATGCTACAAGAATAAAAAAAGGTATGGTTCTCATATGTGTAGTGTTGAATTTATGAATCAAGTTGAGGGTTTTCCTTGTAAATATGTTGGATTCCCTCTTGGGAGTTTATGGCTTGTTGTAGAGGTGATCTGAGGTAGATCTAATGAAGTGTAGTATTGGTTCATGTTTGAGGGATTTTGGTTGAGGTATGTTGGTGAAGTTATTGGTACAGATAGATGTTGTATAACAATGAAGTTCTAGCACATGGTCTGAGGTACAAACTTGTGGTATAGTGTTTGAGGTATATGTGATCATATCAGATTGGTTGATGAGTATACAATGACAGGTTTCTCAGTGACATATTCAGTTTCTACATTTGAGGTATATGTGATCAGATCAGATTGGTTGATGAGTATACAGTGACAGGTTTCTAAGTGACATATTCAGTTTCTACATTTGGCACTTATATTTCAGGGCGATTGGAAGAGGAAATTACAGGTGGTTGTAGTCGAAGAACATAGGGGGTTGTAGCTTTCTTCTAGTTGTAGCCAGAGAATTGGGGAGTTGGATCTTCCCTCAGGTTGTAGCCTGAGAAACTAGGGGGTTGGAGCCTCCTTCCAATTGCGACTGAAAAACAAAGGAAGTTAGTGCTTCCAATGAATGTAATTCTTAAATACATATAAGAAAAATCATTCTGTGGTTTTCTCCCACTTTCGGTTTCCACGTAAAAAAACTGGTGTACTATGTATCTGTATGATTTCTCATTTGTTCATTATTTATTTACTCTGGAACTATTGGATGATAATGCTACATTGATATAACACTTGCATTTTGTGGTTAAAAATGATTGAATTGCTCTATTAATTATTCACTCCCCCTCATAGTAATCCAACAGCCTTCACCATGACTTAGATTTTCTCTGGTAATCATGCAAACTCAAACAACCCACTGTCAACCTGCTCTGATACAACCTGATCCAAAATTGAATCTTTTAAAGACTTGGTTGAGTTTTAAGAATGTGTTAACTTATCATTCAAAAACTTAAATGAGGAAGGAGATTTTAATGGAATAATGTTGCAACCATCATAAACAATACAGATCAGAAAGTAAACATAAGGAACAACAAACCATAATAGCAAGCTTAATAACAAAGTTCGACACAAGTTTTCCTAGGTCTCCGGGCCTATCTCAGTGGGGATGAATTTCTTATTAATATTCAATGATTCAAAAGTACATCATAAATGCATCCAATGGATTAAAAACTAGTCTTGTTGTGTTCTACTTGACCTCAAAAATCCAACACAACTGAAGTCACTGAAAAAGGTTGAGCGTAGCTCCCGGAAATGGCCTCCAAAGTTCGCTTCCTCAATGGCTTCCCTGCATAAAAATGGCTTGATATTCATAATTTATTCATCATTTTGTTGTCTCTAAACTTGAAAAACACTCAATCATGCCTTTATTATATATAATTTGAGTTGGGGTTCAAATTCCCAACTTCCCCCTCTTTTTGGGATTTTTTTGGGCTCAGATCCCATTTTCTAGGAAAAAATCCACTAAAATCAGGCCTAGATTTGACCAAATCCACCAAATTTAGCCTAAAAGGCCCAACCCCCAAATCTTGAGCCCCTGGTCGTATGGTGTCCCTTGTGAATAGGGCCCTAAAAATTAGACCTAGACAACATTGGGAAAATTCAGGCTTCCACGTGGCGCCCTCTAAATGGGCCAAGTGTCACCCCCTGATTGGCCTGAGCCACATCAACATGCCCAGTCAACATCCCAAGTCAACATTTGTACTTCCATATGACCTACCCAGTTAGTTGCCATGTTAGCATCTATACTTCCATGTCACCCTGCCACATCAACATCCATACTGCCACGTCACCTCATGCCCATTTAGCTGCCACGTTAGCATTCGTACTACCAAGCCACCCTGCCACGTCAACATCTGTACTGCCACATCACTACCCAGCCCCTTGCCATGTGTCATCTATATGGCTTCCATGTCAACATTCTGTAGAGATACGTGAGCATCTGTACAGTGCCACGTGTCACGTCCGTACAATGCCATGTGTCAATTTTTTTTTATTGGTCCACATTAGCCCCTAAAAATGCCAAAAATGAGTGACACGTGTTACCTCCTAGTGCTGCCACATGTCATGATGACATCATCATGATGTACTACTAACATCATCATGACACATTGCTGATGTAATGATGATGTTAGCATTGACTTTGACATATTGACTTTAACTTTTTTGCTTGTTTAGGAAATCGATTAGAATGCGATAACTTTCGCATACGGTGTCCATTTTCGGAAAAAATATATATGCTCATAATCGGTGCGACGAGCCCAATGCAATGGCATTGGTTTTGTCCAATTATGGAAACTTTGATTTTTAGGCCTTCTTGGATCCATTTGGATCACTCTCCAATTCCTTCTCATTGGCTATACTCTCATCATGTGCATGGTATTCATTGGTTGTCAATATTTGGCATTGACTCATCTACGATGTTCTACAGCTAATTATGAATATCATATGTTAATTAATCAAATATTGACTAATTTAGATATTACAAGGGCTAAGACCCTATATGCATTTGAAATATCGCCAATTGTTGCATATGGATATCCTTGGTGGGCTTAGTTTGTATTACAGAGTCACAATCCCCAAATCACCATTTTCACTATCACAGACCCAAAATTCATATTAGCACTTGAGCTAGAGTAAGATAATTAGTTGTTGATCTTCAACCAAAAAATAAAACTCAATCGACATATTGTTTACATTAAGCTTCCAAATTCCTTTGTTTTATTATGTTGAATAGTCTCCATAAAACAATTGTAGGTTACAAATGATTAAGAAGCAAGAAAACATGAGAGAATCACTAGCCAAAGAAACTTCACAATCAAGTCTAAAACTTTACTTGACCTAACACAAAATTAATCCAATGGATAACTAGGCCCAAGAGGTAATGATAGAGAATGGTAATTGTATGTGCACTTACATCACTTTCAAAAGAAAAAAAATAGTAATCACAAAGTTCAAGTTTACGTTTACCTTTAATAAATTCAAAAAAAGAGTGAAAACATTGGATAAATGCATTAAGTCACCAATGTAATTTTATCCATGACCATTAGTTAAAAATGTAGTTTGTTTTTTCCTAACAAAATAGTATAGGGAACCGAAATTGTAGGAAAGAGTGCACCTCTTATCAATACAACTTCTATGGCCTTCAACCCAAAAATATAGTCCTAAATGGTTTAGCAAAGTGAAGGATTCTATTTCTTTGTGCCATGTTAGCTACAAAATAATTGTCAAACTTCTTGTCAAAAGACTCATTTCTTTTCATTAACTAGTTTCTATCTAAGAATTAAATAGTTTTTATGATGCATGGAAGGGAGATTTTGCACACTATTAAAGTTAAGGATGAAGTCCTCCACTTAATAAGAAAAATAATGTCCCATCTGTGTCTCTTAAATAGGACATGTAAATAACTCATGACAACATTGCATATGAATTTTTCTTGGTTATTTCAAGAAGTAAAATAAATTCATTGTCATAATGTCCTTTGGATTTTAAGGCTTTTGTTCATTGGTAATGCCATTGTACTAGTGAGCAGTGTCACAACCCAATTTTTTTACAACTTTAACAAGTGCATTGCAAGGATTTTCTTCTTTATTTGTAATCTTGTTGTAAATGCTTATGAAGTTTTTTTTGGTTCAAAAGGGTGGACTTGATAAGAGGTTTTATTAAGGAACAAGGGTCTATGTTATCAATGGTTTGTTCATAGTGGCACCTGAGAGTCAAAACAAAGATACATATGTGGTAGCAAGAAAGGTTACGGACCAAAATAGTGGATCTACAAAGATACATATGTGATTTGAATCTTTATGGTAGTTAGTGTCGTTTGTTTTTTTTATTCATGCTTCTTTTCTGGAAATCCTAAAAAAATTATAGCTCAATATGAGGGAGATGTGTAATTCCTTCCATACTCAATTTGAAGTTCTCTTGTAGGATTTAAAAAAAATATTAATAACAAAAAAAATATTTAAATATCTCCCATAAATAAAATATTTCAATGTCCACCTTCAATTAAATATTTTTATATTAACTTTATATACAAATATATTTAATTGAAAGTAAAAAATAATTAATATCTCAACAAGTGCTTTCCACATGAGTATAAGGGAGATGTGTAATTATTTGAGCTCTTAACATGGAGTTGACATGTGTAATTTAAAAAAATATTAATAACAAAGAAATATTTCAATACAAAGCATAAACCCACATTAAATCACAATTTCAAAATATGTGTTACAATACCAATCTTCTTAATATTATAACTCATCAAAATTATGGTGATTTAGGAACACTTATCTTAAAGTTTTTCTAACATAGAAACAAAATTCTAAAGCAAGGGTTTATAATGCACTAAAATTGTGAAGGAGATGTGTAATTCCTTCCATATTCAAGATGGACTTTATACATGCCATATAAATCGAAAATTAAGATGAGTTTACGCGACTTGGTTAAAATGTTTCTAAATCACACTCAATATAATGGAGATTTGTGATTTTTCAATACTCGACATAAAGTTAACACTTTGCATTTAAATATATATAAAACGAAAAATATTTCCATATGACATCATTAAAATATTTCAATTCTATTTTAATTTTCTCCTAACAAACTATGTAAATTCATCTTAACTCATTACGATCAAATCTCTTTAAATACAAATATTTATTGAAATACAACCATACAAGAGCATATGAAAGTTTCCAATGAATCACTTCAAATATAACCATACAAGAGAATATGAAAGTTTTCAATGAATCGTATTTGTCATGCAAATTTCCATGTACTAGAAATTAAAATCAAAATCCATCATCCCATACAGAAAAGGAAGGGAGAGGTCACGATCGCTAGTTTCAAGATGGACCAAGAATTAAAATCAATCCTTTCACATAGAAAGTGAAGAGGGAGGTGGTGATTGTTAGTTTCAAGACGGACCAGGAAACCCTAGAAGAATACGAGGAGCTAAATAAATTGTTCATACAAAAAGCGAGGGAGGGAGGGAGGGAGGGAGAGAAGGAACATCTAGAAGAATAGGAGGTGTGGAAATTGGGAAGTAATTGTGATGTGCCACACTACGATTCTATTTCTTTTGGCAAATACTTAGAAACTAGGTTATTGTTGATTAATCATTAAATGAAAACTATTAGAAGAAAGAGAGTACTGGAAAAATGTTTGTATATTTTATAGTTTTTATTCCATTTAAAATGTTTAAAAAAAAAATTAAGTAATTAATTAATTAATGTTTCTATTATTATACCTCCCCCAATGTTATTGTAATAAACATTTCTTGTTTTTTTAATGTATACTGTCAAAAGTGAGGCCCATCTTACAAAATTCTTGTGGTAGATATAACGCATGCCAATGCCATACTTGTTTATAATAAATATAGACCATTTTTCTTTATACCATTTTCCAATTATCTATTTTTATTGTTAACTGATGAATACATAACATATATATTGTACAAAATACTAGTATGTGTTAGAGGTAATAATGATCTCCTACTCATTTATAATTTGTTATATTTATATATTTTTGCTTCATAATAAATAATTTATATTATAATAAACAATTTATTTAAAATATTATTATAATTCTTTTTTTGGTAAATTTAAATTTATATATTTATAATAATTATATATTAAATTTACACACTTTTTATTCTTTTAATTTTTTTTTTTAATTCTATTTAAATTGTTCATATATTTATACAATTTTTATTAATTATTTTTTAAATTTAATAAATTATATAGTTTATTTAATTTTTTTATTTAAAATTTAATGTTTATGTTAAATTTTTATATATTTTTATATATAAAATAAGGTAATTTGATATGTAACTTATTTCTATTATTTATAATATAAATATAGCATTTATTTTCTATTGTTTTTCATTTATCTATTTTTATTGTTAAGTTATGAGTACACAGCATAAACAATACTCTTATGTGTCACAAGTAATAATGGCATAGATCTCATTCTACTAATCTATAATGTGTTACATTTATAATTTTTGTTTATACAATTATTAAACTGAAAATTTATATTATAAGAAATATTTAAAAATAAAATTGTTATGACTTTTTTATTTATGATAATTTAAATTTACATATTTAAAATACGTTATCATATTTATAAGAATTATATATCACGTTCATATATAATTTTCACTGAATAAAAGCAACACAATTTAATGCCCTACACAATTGACAATTGATATTAGAGATGTATACATAGTAATGAGGGGATAGTCTTGCTATTTCACCCGCTTCATGTCTAAGATTGAAGTTAATACCAAATGCACTTAGTAATTAGTAGATCCACCTCTACCGCGATGAGTGAGAAAGGGAGGAAGTCATAGCTCCATTGTGTGGGGTACCTTCTTGTCATGTATTATGCAAGCGTCTATACTACTTATGCCTTCAAACACTAACTTTTTACTTATGCCTTCAAACAACAAAGGGAGGGAGTCATAGCTCCATTGTGTGGGGGTACCTTCTTGTTAGGTCTTATGCCAAGTGTCCATACTAATGCCTTCAAACACTAACTTTTTACTTATGCCTTGAAACAATAAATATTTGATTCATTCAAACTTCATGGAAAATAACGGGTTGTGATGCCTCCCCTATTTTTCCTTAAAGTGTCCCAGTGGAAAACCTACGCTCTCAATTTGCAAACTTATAAAGAGTGTTTAATTCAAACTTCATGGAAAATAACGGGTTATGATGCCTCCCCCATTTTCCCTTAAAGTGTCCCATTAGAAAACCTATGCTCTCAATTTGCAAGCTTATCAACAATGGAGTTTAAGTGCCTTAGAACATGAGAAAATTCACATTTTACAGAGCTTTTGGCCAATTTTTGAACTCTCATAACAATTTGTTTTAACAAGGGATCTATGGGGCTTGGAAATGAAAGAATATACTCAATTATAAACATTGAGTCCCTAATCACCAAGATATGATGACTAATTGAGTCCCTAATCACCAATATATGATGAAATCCTTCATGCTCTAGAAGTGTTAACCCTTGGACTAGAGCTAGAGCTAGAGCCTTCACTTATTTGCGGGTTGTTTCTCCAAATCGCTAGGCAAAGGTAATTTCTTGTTTTCCTCTATGATAAAACATGATTATCCTTCACTACCCATCCTAGAAAGATGAAAGAATCACTAGAGCTTTGGAATATTAAAAAGTTTAAGATGGTGGTTTATGTATTGCTCAACTAGTCTATGAAAATAATGTGGTTGAAATCTACAAATTTTAACCAAATCGTTTTGTAAAATTGTGCATTATTATATGTAATGAAAAGAAAACAAAATCTAGAGGAAAAAAGAGGAAGATAGAGGAAGAGGAAGAGGATCCTATTAAATTGCATAAGGATTTCATACATACATACATACATATATAGACCCCATGATGGATCATATTCGTTGATATTCCTTCTAAAAATTATACCTGTGAAGAGATAGTGTAGATTTGAAGCATTGTAACTATCATGAGAAGCTCAAATTCAATCACATGGTGCCCTAGCATCCTTGTGTGATGGATATATTCTCCTCAAAAGGTAAATTTTCTAGTCTCCTCTCTGTTGCCATATCAATTTTATGTGTTTCCCTTCGTTTATGTGCACAATGTGGATGTAATTATTGTTGATGATGATGATGATAATCATGGTGATGATAATGATATATTTCACTCGTACACTTGGGATATAGGTGATCCAGATTATATTTAGAACAAAATGAAACACACAAAGAGATATAGTAGAGAGTACAACAATATAGTGAAACCCAATTTCTATTAATAAATAAAATAATAGAATATTGTAGAAGACAAACTCACTATACCTTGGAAGTTTAGGACTCAAAAATCATAACAAAAATGGAAAAGATGAAGAACCATGATGAGTCAATGGAAGAGGTGGGTGGCCACTGATATCCACCTGGATCAGTAATCCCCCCTTAAGAACCAATGGTCCCGATTGTGTCAATTTCCCTTAGGATATGGGGAACTTTTGTTGAATTTGAACCTTGGTGAGACACTTTCCTTATTGAAGTAGTTTTCCTTCTCTGACAACTTGATAGAGTTGTATGTTCTTTTGGTGGGTTTCCTTCATCGTAGTGTCCATGATCCGATCCATTAGAGCTTGCATAATGTAGTCGGGATTGAGTTATGCAGGGGTCAATTTCTCAGCCACCTCTAAGGTGTCCAACAAAGGTGGGAAATATGATCGAAGCAACTCTACATTAAATACTATGTGCAAGCCAAGGAAAGGAGGAATACAAAATTCAAAATAGTTATCACCCACAACCTTTATGATGGTGTAAGGCCCATATCAGGGTGGTATGAGCTTCTCGTGGGGGCCTATAAGGTGTTTTTTTCATAAATGCAACCACACCTTGTCACCAACCTGAAAATTGTGAGGAACCCGATGTTGGTCATGTCATTGTTTATACTTGGCATTAGCTTTATCCAAGATATCATGAGCTTGTTATTGGAGGTGTTGGATCCATTCAAAAAATTTGGTTGTTATGTCTTCCTCAGTCTGAACATGGGAGGAGTCTATCGAGGAAGATGGAATCGATAGAGCTACATCAATGGGGGCCAATTGTTGGAACCCCAAGCACACCTAAAAATGGTTGTAGCCAATGGAGTTGTGGAGGGCTCCATTATAGCTATGTTGAACATATGGAAGGCTCTCATCCCATGCACGTGGATTCTTGGAATATGCACAATAATTTTGTTATCCAGTTCTATTTTTTCATCTGTTTGGGGATGAAAGGAAATCAATTTAGTCATCTTGGTGTCCATTAGAGACAATAGGTTGAACCAAAAAGTACTAAGGAACTTGCTATCCCTATCTAAAATAATGGTCCATGGTATCCCAAAATGAACCCAAACCTACTCAAAGAAGAGCCTAGCAGTGGCCTCAACTATGATACTCTTTTTACATGATGTCAAAATGGCCATCTTAGAGAACCGATCGACAAAAAAAAACAAAATCATGACCATGTTTGGTGGAGGGAGAAACTAACATGTAATCCTTGTATACAGACTCCCAAGGCCTGTCTAGGGAATGCAAAGGAGTGTAAAAAACATGCTTCTTGATGGATGTCTTAGCGATGGCATAGGCAATGCACAACTTGATATATTGTATGATGCCTTATCGAATCTTTGGCCAGTAGAAATGATTCTGAAGTACTGCTACTATATTCTCCACACTAAAGTTCCCTACCACTCGACCATAATGTGCCTCCAAAATTTGGTTTGCGCACTCTCTTGAAGGAACAAAAATATGGCCTAGATATCAAAAGAGCATGTAACATACCCAACCTTCTAGCTGGGATACAACTATGATACCAATTTGTAAAGTACCCAGCCTCCTATCTAGGTACCACGCTCTGATACCAATCTATGACATCCCCAGCTTACAGTTGAGAAATGCCACTCCAAAAATATAGTGCACAAATTCTACACTATAACATTAATCTGTGTAGAAAGACGTGAGGTAACACACATGATCCCAAGTTGGATCATGCCCTGACAAATTTTCCTCTTCACAATAGTTATAACAACAGAATTAACACATAATACAAATGCACGCATAATCATTCAGAACACACTAATATACTACGCACACACTTTGAACACATGATTAATATTGTGCGCGCAACCACTATAGTGTCACACAAAGATTCAGTTATTTTTGTGCATGTGGATTTTTTTCCCATGCGCACAATGATTCCAACCTCTTGAATGCACGGATTATTTCCCTGCGCGGACAATAATTCTAGCATTTACTCAGAACTCATGACCAATATTACAAAGTTAAATAACAAGAAACTCAATAAATATCATACTCTTCATGTGCACCAAAAATTATTGAATAACAACATCATGCTTTACATGTGCAAACAACATTATACAAAATAATAACAATCAATTATATGCAATGTCATAAAGGAAATAAAACCATATCATACATAGGTAAATAAGAACATAGTAAATTAGACAAGCAGATAAATAACACTTATATTTTTAAAGATTCACCAAATGTGTGCAGAGCTTAGACGTTCGTCTCAACCATAATATTTTGTGCTCATATACTTTCAACAATCTAGATCACCCCCAAGTTGGGGATTAAAATACACTAGGGAAAAAGGATTCATAATGCCAAGCTAAGGTCTGATAATCAACAAAATTGCTCTTTCCAAGGTGTCCAACTATTGCAACTAGCCTACAATCTCTCATTCCCCACATTCTTGTCCCACCACAAGAAGTGTGCCCCTTCTTTGCTCAACAATTGCTTTCATGGGATTTAGTAATAGGTCAAACAGGAAGTCTCAAAGCCCTATAACTAATTCTCAGCACACCAGGGAACAATTCCTAGAAAATATATCACCTAGAGAGAATGATCACAGGCCCGACAGCCCACCTCTTTCACAATGAATCTCTCACTTGGAGTGAATGCTCACGGTCTTGACAACTCGCCTCTTCGACAAAAAAGACTCTGGTTACAATATGGAAAAACCCCTTTAGAATATTTTCTCTACATATAAGGTAATCGTCATTCTTCCCATTCAAATGCTTTGACCGATGATGAAAAATGATTCCTCCCCCCAAAATACACTAAGGTTTGACCATATATTTGCATGGTCATAAATAGACACTTGTTACCTTTAGACTTAGCTTTATCCACTTTGTTCCCATCCCTTGGGAACTTAGGATAAATAAATATCCATAAATTATACTTTTTGGAAATATTAATAAAATATTCCCTTGGTCTCAAGCCCCTCTTTTCCGTTTTTAGTGGAGTTTAGCCACCCGTCTCTTTTCTTCTGAGAGGTCTATGTGCAACGATGTGATATTATTAATAATTTTAGTGTGATTACATTTTACAAGGATAGGTGCACTAGCCTTTTTTCTTACGAGCCCAATAACCACACAAGCTCTCTAGCCTCATATATATATATATATATATATATGAGCCCAGAGAGCTTGTGTGGTTATTGGGCTGGTGAGAAAAAATGTCAGTGCGCCTATTCTTGTAAAATGTAATCACACTCAAATTAATTCGGTCTGATGCACACTTCCAGGTAACCCTCGTGCACTTACTTAGGTGCACACAACACTATGGAAGGTGCACACCCTTCCCTTGATGCACAATCCATGCGCACTAATTCAAGTGCGCACAACAATATGTAATGTGCACATTCTTTCTTTGGAAAACAATCTAGATGCACTAATGAGGTTGTTAAGCTCCCTAAATAGTGGCTCAGTACCCCTTAATTAGGGCATATTATATTAGTAATGTTATTTTATTTATGTCGGCTTTAGTCCATTAGTTGTAATTATACCTCCTAGTCTCCTATATATACCAAGGAGACATTTTCATTTTGAATCATCTTGTAATTGTACATTTATGTGGGCATAAGGAGGTTTCCCCCTCGAAGAGGCTTATTATTTGAGTTTCTCTCTTTTTCAAGGCGTTGAGTACTTATTCTAAGGTTTTTCTATGCTATATTGATATTTGGTTCTTAACATATGGTATCAGAGCTCAAGGTGTTGGGGTTTCGCTACTACATCTGAGACACCTTGGTATTTTTTCTATAACTTTTTTCTACAACGTTTCATAAGGAACGACTTGGAGGATATTTAGTAGGCGGATCAAGGTACGTTGGGTTAAAATTTCAGCTCTTGAGGCCTTATACTTTTGGAGATATAGCCTGTGCAAGATAGGGTTCTGGAATCATCCTGAACTAAGTCATTGAGGAATTTTCGCTATAGAAAATTTTCTATAACATTGCAGACCCTGAACTATGGAGGCTATTCATAGAAATTAGTAAGGTATCTTTGGTAAAAAATTCAGCTTCTAGATCATCTTAAATTTGTAGATACAACCTGTGGAAGATAGGGTATCTGACTAGTCCTATTGACTAGTCTCAAGAAGGTGTTCCAGGTAAAACAATCATAACTTCTTCCTAGAGTATCCAAATTGAGTGATACTAGTTTCATTGGATAATGGACAGTCTGTAGTATTTCTGGTACGAGTTTTAGAATTTTATATAATTTATTTTTTGCGGGGCATGCTATACAAGTGAGACTTCCTGGAAAGGCCAAAAATCAGCAAGTTGTGGGGAAGTTACCGTAAATTACACTTGGCACATCCAATTTTGATCAGACCCGTGGAATTGCAGAGAATAAATATCAAAGAACTACAAAAAATAATTTTTCATACCCAGAAGGGCCGAAACTTTGGAGATACAGCAGAAGAAAGATTGTCTAGCAGAACCACCTCAAAATCAAGGTTCAAAAGTGATACTTGGCCAACATGCCACCCAAAAAGGGAACTTCTACACCAAATAAGCCTCCAGAAGATCCTAATTGGACTCTTGATGAAGGTGAAGAAATGCATAGGGACATAAATGATTTACAAAAGAAGACAGTAACAAAAGATGAACTACAAGAGATGGAAGCTAAGTTGGAGGCAATAAATACTAAGATGGATAGTTTAAAAGAGGAGATCATGGAAGGATTGAAAAATTTCGTAATAGAGAGGACACCTAAAAGTGAAAATGTATCCCATGAAATTAATGATGAGGACACAAGGAAGGTGAATCAAGAATGGAGAAACTCTAACTTTGGGTTGAAGACCAACCACGTTCCTAATATCGATATGCGGAAGTTTGATGGCAAGGACCCTATCACATGGATACTTCAGATGGAGCAATTCTTTGATCTACATCATGTTCCACATACACAAAAGGTATGAATTGCTTCTTTATATTTAGAACCTAATCAATTTGTATGGTATATATGGCTTTGTTCTCGTAAATCATTCGTCACTTGGAAAATTTTCACGGAAGAAATGATACCACACTATGAGGATACAAGGAGCAATACCTTCTTTAGCCAATTGATAAATCTCAAGAAAAAGGGTTCAGTTACAGAGCACATTGAGAACTTCCAAAGATTGAATATAAAGGTAATAGATATTCCAGATGAGCACTTGAT
>SNQJ01S0215538.1:0-15558 GCA_010110895.2 Picea sitchensis | reverse complement strand
AAGGTCAAAACAGATCATGATAGTCTTAAATACTTCTTGGAACAAAGACTATCTTCAGAAGAAAAACAAAAATGGGTAACCAAGATATTGGGTTATGATTTTGAAATCGTCTATAAAAAGGGAAGAAAAATGTTGTGGTAGATGCACTCTCAAGGAAGGATGAAGATGTTGAGGCCTTTCTCTGTGCTATCTCGATCATCCAACCCAATTGGATAATAGAAGCAACGGATGAATGGAAGAATGACGAAAAAGTGTGGACTCTCATTCAAAGGTTGCAACAGGATTCCAGTACATCAGATACATTTACATGGAAAAATGATTCACTATTGTACAAAGATCGCTTATATTTATGTAAGAAATCCCAACTCAAACTAAAGGCACTATTGGAATTGCACACCTCTCCATTAGGAGGGCACTGGGGATTTTTAAAAACCTACCATAGGGTCAAGAAGGGATTTTTTGGGGATGACCTTAAAAATGATGTTCAAAGGTTTGTGGCGGAATGTTTGGTTTGCCAACAAAATAAGGTGGAAACAATTAAGACCCGAGGTCTTTTACAACCATTAGCCATCCCAAGTCAACGTTGGGAGGAGGTTTCCATGGATTTCTTCACAGGGTTACCAAAGTCTGAAGGAAAGAGTGTCATCATGGTGATTGTTGATAGACTGACCAAGTATGCACACTTTTGTGCACTCTCTCATCCCTTCAAAGCTAGTACAATTACCACCACATTCATGGAGATAGTTCAAAAGGTACATGGAAACCCAAAGATTATTGTAAGTGACAAAGATCCTACTTCACTGGACATTTTTGGACATAATTATTTTCTTTTTTGGGTACTCAATTGGCTCATAGCTCATCCTATCATCCTCAATCTAATGGAAAAACCAATATAGTGAACAAATTTCTGGAAGGCTACCTTTGTTGCTTCGTCTCTGATAAACAAACACAATGGTTCAAATGGCTACCCTTGGCAGAATGGTGGTATAACATTTCCTTTCATACTGCAAAAAAAATGACACCATTTATGGCACTCTATGGATACCACCCTCCTTCCATCACTTCTTCTCTAAAATAAAAATATAAGGTTCAAGCAGTGCAAGATCACATCAAGTATCAACAAAAAGTTCTCCAAATATTAAAGGACGACCTGACCATGGAACAAAATCATATGAAACAACAAGCAGATCAACATCGTAGTGAAAGAAGTTTTGAAGTAGGGGATTGGGTGTTTTTAAGACTACAACCATACAAACATATGTCCCTCAAGCAATCCAAGAAGGATAATAAATTATCACCAAATTACTATGGCCCTTGTAAGGTGTTGCAAAAGATTGGTACTATGGCATACAAATTGGAGTTGCTTGCATCTTCACGAGTACACCCAATTTTCCATGTTTCATGCTTAAATAAGGTTATAGGTGACAAGATCCCAATTCAAACTATATTGCCAGAACTTGACGAGGAAGGAAAAATCATATTGGATCCTGAAGCCATCACTGACACAAGAATTCGCCAGCTGAGGAATAGATCCATTTCAGAGTATCTCATTAAATGGAGGAAACTATCGGCTGAACATTCCACTTGGGAAGATGAGTCTTTTATACAGAAGAATCCAGAGTTACTCAAGCATTGCAGACAACACTTGTCTCAAGGGGAGGGGCATGTTAATCCCTAAATAGTGTCTCATTACCCCTTAATTAGGGCATATTATATTAGTAATGTTATTTTATTTATGTCGGCTTTAGTCCATTAGTTGTAATTATATCTCCTAGTCTCCTATATATACCAAGGAGAAATTTTCATTTTGAATCATCTTGTAATTGTACATTTATGTGGGCATAAGGCAGTTTCCCCCTCAAAGAGGCTTATTATCTAAGTTTCTCTCTTTTTCAAGGTGTTGAGTACTTATTCTGAGGTTTTTCTATGCTATATTGATATTTGATTCTTAACACAAGTGCGCACAAAACCAAACCAACACTTGGTGCCAATGGCTCACCATCCTAGAAATGTACATTTACAATTTCAAGTACGTGAAAAACTGAACCAAAACTTGGTGCTAATGAATCACCATCCTAAATGTACAATTACAATTTCATTTACAATTGGGGTTCGACTTTCGGATATTACAGAGCGCATCTTGGTAGTGGAAGTATATAACTTGCTTTCCAACATTCAATGTTTGATAAGTAGAAGAAACATTAGATTCATTGTTGTATAATTGTGGCCACTTGGAATTTCCATTCCCACAAGAGTTAAGAACTATGGTGAGTACCACAATTGGGTGCTGACTAAGGTAGTTTGCAACAAGGTTTGTGCTACCCTTCTTGTACTTAATGTTCAAGTGGAATTGTTGCATGTATGTGGAACATTTTTTATGGTGGTCACTCTGTATCTTTCCTTATTTCTACATGAATTATAGAGGCTCTTGATCAGTGTGGATGATCATTTCCTTTCCCAAAATATAATTCTTCCATTGTCGGCATGCCTACTCAATGGATTACATCTCCTTGCCATAGGTGGGATATTTATGAACATCATCAAATAATGTTTCACTATGATAGGCTATTTTATGTCCCTATTGAGTGAGGACAACATTGATAGAATAGTCAGAGGCATATCTCTCAATCTCAAATGGTTGTTAAAGGTATGGAAATGTGAGTAATGGTGTGGAATAGAGGTGGTGTTTTAGATCCTAGAATGCTTTATGTTGTGATTTAGACTAGGAAAACTTAGCTTTAGATTCCCCCTTGGTAAATTGAATTAAGGGGCAAGCAATATGAGAGAACCCCAAAATGAACCTACAATATAATTTGGTGAGACCCAAGAAGTTACAGATCTCGGTCAGATTCGTCACGACTAGCCAATCGGGAATGACTTGGATCTTAGTTCAGTCCACATGCACCCCATTTTCATCCATGATGTGTCTTAAGTATTGTATTCTATGCATTCCAAATGAGAATTTATCCATATTGATATATAACTTATGGTGTTGCAAGGTGCTCAGGACATGTTGAATGTGTTGCAAGTACTCTTCCCAAGTCCATTTGAAGGCGAGCATTTCATCCAAATAGGTGACCACAAAAGCATTTGTGAACAGATAGAAGATATCATCCATCATCGTCATGGGTGTTGCTAGATCAATAGTCAAGCCAAAATACATGACCAACCACTCAAATAGGAAATATTTAGATTTGAAGGTTGTATTTCATACCCCAGTTAGTTCTATAGGAATCTAGTGATAGGTGCCTAACTTTAGATCTATCTTACTAAAGAGTTTGGAACCTTTAATTTGATCAATAAGGTCATCAATTCAGGGGATTAGGTATCTATTCTTGACAACTATTTTGTTTAGGGATCTATAATTAATACAGAGCTTCCATATGCCATCCTTCTTCTACACCAACATAATTGGGGTCCCATAAGGTGAGGAGATCAATAGAATGTGGTCCTTTTGGATGAGCTCATGAATTTGTTTCGTTATTTCCTCATTATCCATAAAGGAGCGTCTTTATATTTTACCATTGGGTAAGGGGGCACTAGGTATAAAATCAATGGGAATTTTAACCTCACAATGTAGAGGCACCCCTATGTGTGAAGTGAAGAGGTATTTGTACTCCTCTACAAGTTTTCAAAAAAGGAGATTACTAGAATGAAGATACTATTGAAAAGATTGTTGATTTACTATGAAAATATCAAGATCTGTTTCCTACTACATTTTTCAGAGATGAAAGGGATTGCTGGAGATTTAGGAAAGATGAAGATCCCTTTGAAACCAAATGCTAATCCAGTTAAGCAGAGACCATATGAACCCGATGTATAAGAAAAATTTGAAAGTAGAGATAGATAGGATGTTGGAAGCAAGAATTATTGAACCTGTCGTAGAGTTAGAGTGGATTAGTCCGATGGTGGTTCAAGATAAGAATACACGATGAATCAAAATTTGTGTAGATTTGAGGAAACCCAATGATGTGTGCTTACATGATCCATTTCCTAATCCATTTACAAATGAAGTCTTGAATAATGTAGGAGGACGGGAAGTCTACTCATTCACTGATGGATTTCCAGGGTATCATCATATTAATATTGCGTAGGAAGATAGACATAAGATTACATTTGTGACAGAATGGGGATGTTACCAGTACACAGTTATTCCTTTTGGATTGAAGACTGCACCAATAGTATTCTCTAGAGTGGTTGTAGAAACGTTTAAAGATTTTATTCATAAATTATTGGAAGTATACTTGGATGACCGAACATTGTTTAGTTTAATGAAAGACCATGTTGAAACTCTTTGTTTGATGTTGGACAGATGCAAATAAATTTTAGATATCTTTGAACTTAAAGAAGTGCATCTTTTGTGCATTGTTTGGTATTTTTTTGGGGCATGTAGTATGAAAACATGGATTGTTGGTTGATCCTAGGAAGATTGTTGTAATTATTGATTTTCCACCTCTTATTTCAGTGTGAAAGTTACGAGAAACATTGGGTCATACAAGGTACTACATGAAGTTTATTAGGGGATATGCACATGTCACAACTTCATTTTAAAAGTTGTTAAAGAAGGAGGTTAAATTTCAATGGAATGAGGAATCTCAAAACAGTTTGGATACCTTGAAGCAGAAGTTGGTTACAATGTCGATTTGGTATTTCTAGATTGGAAGAAAGAATTACATGTTCACGTGAACACGTCATATGTAGCATTAGGCATAGTTCTAGCATAGCTAGGAGAAGGATATTTAGATCACCCCATCATATTTTCCAACAAGAAATTGTCAACTACAAAACATAATTATACTACCACAGAACGTGAAGGATTGGAAATGGTGTATGCACTGCAAAAGTTTAGACACTATCTATTGGGTTCACATTTTAAAATGTACAGAAATCATTTTGCACTAAGATACTTAGTCAATAATCCAATGTTTTTGGGAAATACATGTAATTTAAACCGATATGACTGGGACCTGAGGATTCCATCATTGCTATGGGCGTATAGGACAACAAGTAAGAAGTTGACAGGATATACACCATTCAGATTAGTGTATGGTCAGAAAGTAGTTATGCTTATGGAATTCATCATGCCGAGTTTATGCATTGTCATGTTGACATAGCTCACTGATTTGGGCACTGTAGAGAAAATACTTTCAGAGCTAGTATATTTTTAGGAAGAAATTTTTGTCATAGGACTCTAGTAGCAAGTTCAAAAAACATGTGTGAAATCTTGGCATGACAGACACATTAAAAAGAAGAAGTTTAAGACATGAGAGTTAGTTTTTCTTTATGATAGAAAGTTTTTGCAACACCCTGAAAAGCTCCAAATGCATTGGTTGGGTTCATATGTGATAAGGTTTGTGATATAGGTAGGTGTTTTTCAATTGGAGAAGTTGAATGGGGAAGTTGTGGAATGATTGGTGAATGGTAGTCGGTTGAAACTCTATAGGGATAGTCATGATTCCGCACACTAGTTTGAGAAAACAATATGTGTACCATAGTATCTATATTATAGTGTATTATAGAAGAAAAAGAAAAAGAAAAGATGAAAAACAATAAAAGAGTTTGAGGTAAGAGATAGAAGGATGAAGTTATGCATAAGGGAATGATCAAAATAGTTAAACTAGTAAGGAGATAAACTAGAAAATGTCGCAGAGGAAGGAATTGTGTAGAGGAAGGAGGATTGAATTGCGACAAAGATATGCATAGAGGGCAGGAAAATCATTAAAGAACATGCATGATGGGACAATAATTAAAGAGAAAACATAACAGAGAGGTAGTGGAGACATGTAGTCATAAATGAAAAATGACAAGAGGAGTTTGAAAGGATGAAAAATATAGTATATGATTTGTTGGAGGATAAGAAGTTAATGAAGAGTTAGGGAAAGAATTAAATGTGAATGAAAGTGAATTAGACTGTAAATTTGGGCGTAAAGAAGAATGGAAACAACTGGTGACTGGATATAAAAGAAGACGAGGGGTCGAAAAGAAACGTTTATTGTTGTTTGAGCATTCAGAAAGATAGAAAAAGTTGAGAAATTTTGACAGATCCAAGCAAGTAATTTGGACATGTGATTTAATTGTAGAGAGTAATGACACCACCGAAGACAAGAAAATCTTCATCACAACAAAATGAACAGCGAACAAAGAAGACATCGATACATGTATTCAAGGAAACCCTATAAGCATCAAAATTGTGACCAAGCTCGGTTAACTTTCCAAAGGATTATGTGCCACCCAGTAAGCCAACAACAAAGCAGGTTAAGCTACCAAAGGAGTCAAAGTATGAACTTGTCGAACCAAAGATCTCACCGGGGGTAATCATTGAAGGAAATTTATTAGGTGTAGTAGGGAATCTGAAGTTTGCAGAACACAACTTGGAAAACGTAAAGAAATTTCCAAAGTTAGCACAAGATAAATACATGCACACAAAACTCAATCTTTATTCATAGGTAGTTATAGTAGAACCACGGGAGTGGGAAACAGGGCTGGAGAAAATATGCATTTTGAATCTATTAGAGATTATGCATTTTGGTAGGAATGCAAAGATCAAAATTTGCATCAAGATGTTATTGAGCTATGTCCACAGAGGATTTATGGTTGGATAGTATGATGTTAATAGACACTCAACTCACTACGCAAATCACTGGGTTACCATCAACAGGGAAAGACCCACTACCACTATTCACAGATAAATCTAAGGAGAAAGTCGTGGAGAAGAGGATGAAGGATAAGTATGACACACATAGAGGAGCGTGTGTTTTGGACATTTTGAGTATTAATGATGATACTATCAGGTTCATGACACAGGTGTTGTCCTGTAAGTTTTTGAGGAAATGCTACAAATATCAAGTACCAGTGGGTGTAATAGTAGTGTCCGAGAAGTGTGTCACAGGAGTACAAATGAACTAGGTGAAGTTCCTGGTTAACCAATTCTTGATGGATTGAAGGGAGGCACAAGATAAAGGAACAAAATTCCATTATGCATGGCTATTGATATTGATTGCATTAGTGGCTTGGAGGGAGATTGAAGACACTCAATTTGTGGGAGTTGCGAAGAAACCATGTTTAGCAGCAAGATATGTGAACTTGTGGCATATTGCACACAAGGAAAGAGAGTTGGATAATAAAATAACTTTTTATGTTTACAAAGAGATAATTCAACAAAGAATTCAAGATTAACCACACATACTACCGCAGGTAGTGGAAGCATACAAAGAGATTGCGCATTTTAAAGCAGAAAGACACCATATGTATATCTAAGCGAAGAGGGACTCGGATCAGAAGTGGTTGATGACCAGATACAAGGTGACATGAGATGAGGTTGGACATATTGTAGAATACATGGAGGAAGAATGGAAAAACCCAGTACCAAAAATGGAGTAGCCAGAAACACAACCACCAGAGAATGATCCGGAAGAATAAGACGATGAACATGAAGGTTAAGGTAATGGCACACAACACACACAGAAAACAATACTGCTCCCTGCAGAAAATAGGAAAGAACATGATAAGGGGAAACCCTGTTGAANGTCACAAAACTTTGGAAAATTTTCCACTTTTCACAAATTAACTGAACAACAAATATTTATTTCATTTTCTCAATCAATATATATAAAATAATAAATATTTTATTTATTAAATAACTTGAATGAATACATAAGATCAATCTTTGAATATCATATTCATACAATTATGAAAGACCCAACTCTCTGTTACAAGCCCCATCTTGTAGTTCTCAGACCCAACTGAGAAATGAGGAATCCAACCCTCATAACAAGTCCCAGCTTATTGATCTCAGATTCAATTGAGATGTGAGGAATCCAATCCTCATACAAGACCCAACTTGTAAACAAGAACCAACATGATAGAATGAACCTTCATTCAATCCATTATATATTAATATATATACTTCAACAAATTCAACTACACATCTTCTCACCATTCCTTCTTGTTTATATAGTCTTCCAATTGCTGTGAATTTTAATCATTGTGTCTTTTGATATTTGAACCATTGTGCCTTTTCATTTAAAATGATAATATTAATATTTAATTAATATCATTTTTTCTTTTATCCTTTATTCATAGTGCTCATGAATTAACTCTATTTTAATCATGACTTTGTGTCAGTTCTTTTATCTTCATGAGTTGATCACATACATGGATCGACTCATCATATCATTCTCATGCTTCTGTTGCATTCTATGTTCACCAAGAGATCATGTTTGATCTCTTTATCGATTATCTATAATATTCTAGTATTAACTCTCTATAGAAGTAATCTGTATGAGGCACTTCCTTCAAACCATTTTCATATGATCACAGGCACAGAACCACAGGCTTGTTGGAAAAATAACTGAGAGGGGGGGGGTGAATCAGTTATATATATATAAGCTTGAAACTTTTCAAGTTCTTTTTCTGAATATTTATATATTATTATTTAATGTGTTGTTGATAAATTAACATGCATAGATATACAATATTTTATCAATCACACATAATCTTTGAGCACCAACTCAAATATGAGGCTACAAGCTCTGATAGCAAGCTACAACTTGCAGAGAGCACCAACTCTCAAATTCCTCTAGCACCAACTAGATGGAATTACCAACTCCCAGGTTTCTCTAGCACCAACCAGATGGAAGCACCAACTCCCAGAATATCTTCTAGCACCAACTAGAATTTACATGACTACAATCCTCCCTAGCACCACCCTACCACCCTGACTGAATATTACAAAAACTTACTTACTTGATCTATCTCTGATCTGATCTGTTGTGACTTGAGTCTTCTCTACCTTCTTCAACTTCTATGCGCTTTTCCACTTCTGCATATTTCTGCATTTTATGCTCTATGTTGCTTCTACATGCTATGTGTCACGCCTCTGCTATCTTCTTTATATCCTGCACACAACCTCCTTCTACCCGCATGAACAACTACCAAAAATCACTTCCTCTCTTCTATGTTCTGCATTTTTATCACGCCAAGACCTCTACCACATCATCTACGCAACTCTTCACCTTCTTTGGTAGTTAGCCACAGTCTGTTCGTCATCAGTGGTCGTTATCCTGAGATTCTTGGCTTCTCTGCCAGTGCAACCCTTCCTCTTATCTATTACTATTACAGTTCATCTGACAGTTACATGAGGTCTCTTGTGACAATTATAGGAGTTCCTCGCGAAGAAGCTCCTTGTGAACTTCACCTGCGTGAACTAGCACTGGGTGCAAGTTCCTCTTCACATGTCCACGGGTTGTGACCACATGCTAACCAAAAAGGCGCTACGCGACTTCGCGTTTCGTGATCTCGCGAGTTATCTCTCCTCCATTCTTCAAAGTCCAAGCTCCTGAACTCTGAACTTCATCATGCCAGATCATCGGCCCATGACATTCATCAATCAATGGTCTAGATCTCTTATTCACACTTCGAGACTTCGCGACTCACGATGTTGGAGGTTAGAGCACCTCCTTTCTTTGATTCCCAAATTTGCGCTTGCGTCAGATCAACAACCCAAATATCTCCATGATCCATAGGTCGAGATCAATTCGCAAACTCAGACTTCACGAGTTCCTGTCTCATGCATTCACTCCTTCCTCTGTATTTCACAATTTTTGAATCAACAGAGCGTTGATCTCTCGCCACGTATCCTTCCCAACACCAACGGCTAGGATTTCCTTCGTGATTTCAAACTTCGCAAGTTTCCATTCTTCTCCTTGCAAATCTTTCAAAGTCTGAATCCTCAAACTCTCGGATCTTCTTCCACCTATCCTCCTCAATGATGGACAGTTTCGATAGACCTCGAAACTTCCGGACTTCGTGAGTCTGCTTCTCCTGTGCACTCTAAAGGAATTAAGGCTCATGCACTTACCTCTGGATCTACGATGGTTGGTCCATGTGCTTAGATCTAATGCCTGCGATCTTCTCTCCTCCTCTTTGCGCTCATTCCTCCTATCTGAAATATGATTCAATGATCCATATTCTTCATAGTGCTCGATCCAACAGCCACTGTCGCTCCTCCTCCTAAGCTTACAATCTCTTCTGACTTAGAAGATTTTCCAAGTATTCAAAGGTTTCGGCCTCCAACCCTTCTCTTGTGAGACCAGTTGAAGGGTATCATATTCGCTTTTCTATTTTCCATCAATGACAAGCACACTCTTTCTGTAAACATGCCAACAATATCCCCCTTTGGCATTGATGGCAACCCTGAAAGGATGCACTATTCTTCTTAGACCTCCAACTGTAGCATCCAGACCACACTCTATTCTTCTTAGACCTCCAAATGTAGCATCCAGACCACACCTTTTTCTCCCCCTTTGACATCAATGTCAAATAAAACTGAGAGTGAATATGTTCTCCCCCTGATCAGATATACTATGAGCACTCTCCCCCTGATCAGATAGATTATTTTAACTTGATAACAGGGTCATGCCCAACTTCTGGCATAGATACGCAAACTGAGCTTTTGGAAGCGGTTTAATGAAGATATCAACAATATGATCTTTGGATGGAATATAATGCAAAGAAACAGCAATTTTGATTACGTGTTCCCTTAATAAGTGATACTTGATGGGTATATGCTTGGTCTTGGAGTGAAATACAGGATTCTTTGACACACTAATTGCACTAGTATTATCACAATGAATTGGAATTGGTGCAGTATATTTGACTTCCATGTCTGCAAGTGTTTGAATCATCCACAATACTTGGGTAAAGCAAGTGGCAGTTGCAATGTATTCAACTTCTGTAGTTGATAATGAAATGGAACCTTTCTTCTTTCTCAACCATGCTACAAGATAATATCCTAACAAGAATGCACATCCACTCCTAAGTTTCCTTTCATCCATGTAGTTATCCCAATCAACATCTGAATATACTGATAATTGAAAATTCTTATTCCTAGGATACCATAGGCCATAGTTCATTGTTCTTTTCAAGTATCTGAATATTCTTTTGACATCTAGCAAATGAATTTATTTAGGTGCAGACTAATACCTTCCTATCATTCCAACAACATGCATTATGTCTGGACGAGATGTTGTGATGTACAACAGGCTGCCTATCATAGACCTATATGAACTCTGATCAACATCAAGTGATTCATCATCCTTTCTTAACTTGCATCCAATGACCATAGGTGTTCTCATAGTTGTAGAATCTTCCATTAGAAACATTTTCAACATTTCTCTTAGATATTTCTCCTGAGAAAGAAATATTCCTTCAAACCTATGAGTAATTTGCAGACCAAGAAAAAATGACAGTTCCCCTATCATAGACATTTCAAATTTATAATGCATGGCAGAAGCAAACCATTGTACCAATGAAGCATTATTACTTCCGAAGATGATGTCATCTACATAGACCAACACAATGATCAAATCATTATCCTCTGTTTTGATATATATATATATATATATATTGCAGTCAATTGTTCCTCTCTTGAACCCTTTGTCTTGAAGATAATTATCCAATCTATAATACCAGGCATGAGGAGCTTGTTTCAACCCATATAAGGCTTTCTTCAGCTTGGAGACAAGGTCAGGATTATCTGATAGCTGGAAACCCTCTGGTTGTTCCATATAAACTTTTTATTTTAGATCTCCATTTAGAAAATCTGACTTGACATCCATTTGGTAGACTCTAAACTTCTTATGACAAGCATAGGAAAGAAACATTCTAATAGATTCTAATCTTGCTACAGGCGCAAATGTTTCATCAAAATCTAGTCCTTCTATTTGAGCATGCCCTTTGCAAACCAATCTAGCCTTATTTCTTACAATATTTCCTTGCTCATTCATCTTAGTTTTGTAGACCCATTTGGATCCTATTACATTTTTATTTGTTGGCCTAGGAACAAGTTCCCAAGTATCATTATTTTTAATCTGATTTAGTTCCTCATTCATTGATTTTAACCAATTTACATCCTTATTGGCTTCATTAAAGTTCTTTGGTTCCACCATGGATATGAAGGCTATATGTGATTGCTCGATGTCTTTGATTATCCTTCTCCTAGTTTGTACACCTTTGTATTTCTCACCAATTATCTCAATTGCAGGATTATTATTTTAAGTAATTCTGGAGGAAGGATTTGATGTAGATTGTTGTCTTGACTCTTCTTGTCTGGGTGTCTCTTCTCCACCTGATTCATCATCTTCTTGTGACTCTAAAATTTGTTGTTCTTCATTTTCATTATCCTCGTCATCTTCCTCATCTGACTTGGTGCTTATTCTTTGTTGATCTTTTACAGGAGCTTCTTCATCAATTCAAACATCAATATAGTCTACTAATTTATGAATTCTTTTGTTAAAGCATCTGTATCCTTTACTGTTCATTGCATATCCTAAGAAGATACCTTCATCAACTCTACCATCAAATTTTCCGAGATGATCAATATTATTTTTGATGTAGCATTTACTTCCAAATACTTTGAAGTGCTTGATTGATGCAAGTCGACCAAACCACAACTCATATGGAGTTTTATCACTGTTTGGCGTTAGATGCACTTTGTTTAGAATATGAACAACCATATGAAAAAACTCAACCCAGAAGGTTTTTGAAATGTCCCTTTCACTCATCATAGCCCTTGCCATCTGCTGAACTGATCTATTTTGGTGTTCTACAACTCCATTTTTTTGAGGAGTACCTAGAATAGTATATTCTCTTTTAATTCCATGTCTTTCACAGAATTATGTGAAATATATTGACAGAAATTCTCCTCCCCTGTCTGAGAAAATTACCTTTAAATTCCTTCCTGTCTGATTCTCAGCTAACGCCTTAAAATTTTTGAACTTCTCAAACGCATCATATTTTTCTCTCAGAAAGGAAACCCATGTAAGTCTGGAGAAGTCATTAATGACCAGCATAAAGTAACGTTCTCCTCCAGTTCCTTCCTTTCACGATGGTCCACACAGATCCATATGAATAATTTGAAGTGATTTCTATGAAGATGTGAAACTCTTCGATTTCAATGGAACATGAGTCATCTTCCCCATTTGACAGGATTCACATACAGAGTTATGAGGCTTAGATATTCTTGGAAGATCTTTCACAACACCTTCATTATTCATCTTGACAATATGATCAAAATTCAGGTGTCCAAGCCTTCTATGCCATAACCAAATTTCATCAAATTTTCTTAAATGGAATTCCTCCTTATCTTCCTTCATAACATAGAAAATATTTTCAGTTCTAACCCCTTTTGCAATCAGCTCTCCTATGTTCACTTTTTTTATTTTACAATCTTTGGCAGTGAAAGTGACTTCACATCCTCTGTCACACACCTGACTGACACTAAGAAGATTATACTTTAATCCATCAACAAATAATACATCTTGAGCTTTGTCTCTTCCATTACCTAAGCTTACTAGACCTTTACCTCTGATCTTTCCTGGAGCATCATTTCCAAAGGTCACATTTCCTGATTTACTTTCTTTGAGAGATAGGAACTTACTTTTGTCACCTGTCATATGACTAGAGCATCCGCTGTCAATATACCAGGGGTTCTTTTGTCTTTGAGCTGCCAACACTAATCCACACTTGTTATCTTCTTTCTTCTTCTAAACATTGACATTTTCAGCTCTGTGATTTGAAACTGGCTAATAGTTCTTTAGGCGATATTCTGCATCTTTATGTCCATAATTATGGCAGATGTAAAATTCTAGTTCATTGAATAAAGGATCCTAACGATTGTTATTCTTAATCTGCATCTTTTTCTGAACCATCGCATGATTTGCAGTCTATGTTTTTTTGTTACTTGGTTGTCTCATTCTTTGTTGTTGCAGATATTTATTCCTTGGGTGTCTTGATTGTTCATGTCTAAATCTTAACAAACAATTTACAGCTTTGTGGCCAATGCTAGAACAGTAAAAACAATATCCATAGAAAAAATCTTTGTACCTGGAAAATGGTTGTCTTATTTGAGCAGGTTGATTTCTTCCATGTTGATGATTTCCTTGAGCAGAGGGTGTATTATTCCTGTGTTCTACAGATTCAGTTCTGGTACCTTATTCTTCACTCCTCCTTGGCAGTTGATTATCTTCCTTTGTTTCTGTAGGTTTGTTGTTGTCAATGGTTGTAGATTTGACAAACTTGATGGATTATTTGTTGCTTGGCTGACCACTACTTGATCCCTCTTCATAACCCAAACTAGTTTACAACTTTGGATTCCTTTGCTGATTCAGAATGGTGGCTAATCCTTCTGAGGCTTTAATACTTGTCAGATTCTTATGAGATAAGGCCTGAAATTTCTCTATATATTTTCTGACAGACACTACTTCAGCTTCCAATTTTTCACCTTTTGTTTTGGCTTCCTTTAATTGTCGTGTGAGGATGTACTCAATCCTCTTAGATTCTTCTAACTTAACTTTCATTAGAGCAATTTCTTTAGATGGTTCATTGCATTTTTTCTCATACCTGAGCATTTTATGTTTTTGTTTTGTTTTCTTTTCTCTAAGTCTATCAATCTCTTCCATGGCACTGACAAGTTCTCATTCAAGATATACTACTGCTTCACAATCAGTGAACTCACTTCCTGTATCTTCAGTGTTTAGATCTTCTAAGGATATTAGCATGACATCATTTATTTTACTTTCAATAGAAGAGTCACTGTCTTCATCTTCTGAAGGATTGTCATCATTGTTTACACAAAGGATTTTCTTATTAAAATTATTCTCTCTATAGACCTTCTTGTGTTTATGCTTTTCTTCATCGTCATATGTTTGATCCTTTCTTTTGTGAGGACACTTAGATGAAACATGACCTATCTTACCAGAATTGAAACATTTGAAGGGCAATTTACCTTTGTATTTGCCTGATCCTTTCGTCGGTCTTTTCACAAAATTTGCTTCAATCTCATCTATATCGGATTCTGTGTTTTTCTTTGTTTTAAAGGATGCCTCTCTTGTAGTGGATTTACTTTGGTGATTCTCATTTCATAAGAAGTTCGGGTTCAAATAATTTGATCTAGTGTCAACGATTTGAGATCAGTTATTTCCTCTATAGCAGAGACCTTTGAGTTAAATCTATCAAGAAGAGATATTAATATTTTATGGACTAGAAAAGATTCATCTATCGTTTCACCTAGACCTTTCATAGTGTTTACAAGTTCTTATATATGTAAGAAGTACTTACTGATAGTTTCGTCTTCATCCATCTTTAACTACTCAAATTTCAGTCCGTGGGTCTGAAGTTTTGCGTCTTTCACCTTTTCATTACCTTCATAACTACTTATCAGCTTGTCCCACATAACTTTTGTTGAATCACAGTGCATGAATTTGACAAACTTGGCTTCTGAAAGTCCATTAAGGATGTCATTCATTTATTTTGCATTAAATATAAACTCCAGCTTATCATCTTTTGAGGCCAAGACTACAGGCTTCACATATCCAGTTTCAACGAAATCCCAAACATCAACACCCAAGGACATTAAATATGTTCTCATCTTTATTTTCCAGAAGACAAAGTTTGTTCCATCAAACAGAGGGACTCTATTAGTTGAACTTCCTTCATGACTACTCATGATCAAGTTATGGATCTACCTTTGATCAAAGGCAACGCCTCTGATACCAATTG
>SNQJ01S0215537.1:0-15558 GCA_010110895.2 Picea sitchensis | reverse complement strand
GATATAACACCGCGCAGAAGAAAAACCTAGTAGTCTGGGCTACAGACTATCAGTTGATTGCAGGACACTTATACAAAATGGGTGCAGATAGCATCTTGAGAAGATGTGTGCTAGAACATGAAAGACCAAGAATTTTAGCAGAATCCCATGAAGGAATAAAAGGAGGACATTACGCAGGAAAAGATACCATGCAGAAGGTATTGTGTGCAAGACTATGGTGGTTGACCATTCACAGAGACTCAAAAGAGTATTGTCAAAAATGTGATGTATGTCAGAGGGTTGGTAAACCGAATAGAAGGGGCGAGATGCCCCTGCGACCACAGGTAAATTTGCAAGTATTCGAAAAATGGGAAATATACTTGGTGGGACCAATTAACCCACCAGCAAAGAGGAAAGGAGCGAGTTACATCATCATCGTGACTGAATATCTGACAATATGGATGGAAGCAACACCAGTTTGAGCAAGTGATCACTAAATTTGGTTGCCCCAAGATTTTTATGAGTGACCAAGGAACTCACTTCATTAACAGTACTATTAAGTCTATGACTAAGGAATTTGAAGTTCATCATCAAAAAATTACACCATATCATCCACAAGCAAATGGAACAGTAGAAGCCTTTGACAAAATTATTGAAAATGCATTGACGAAGATCTGTAATGTCAATAGGGATGATTGGGAGCTAAAGATGTCAGTATTATTGTGGGAATATAGGACCACATGTAAGAAGTTGACAGGAAAAACACCATTCATATTGGTATATGGACAAGAAGAAGTGGTTCCACTAGAATTTTTGGTACCCATGTTGTGCGTAGTAGCGATTACGAACATGACAGAACGAGGTGCAGTACGGGATAGGATGAATCAACTGATGATCATGGAGGAAGATAGGATCCTCACAGGGTTCCACCAAGAAGTCCAGAAATCAAGGGACAAATCTTGGCATGACAGACATATCAAGAGGAAAAAATACAAGGAGGGAGACTTAGTGTTGATATATGACAGTAAATCCCTTCAGCATCCAAGAAAAATTAGAATGCACTCGTTAGGACCATATGAGGTAAAACTTGTCATGGATGGGGTAGTTGTACAGTTGAAGGACTTAGGAGGCACAGAACTCAGAGGGATCATAAATGGGATCTGACTGAAGATGTACAAGGACAGTCGACCACCCGCACCTTGAAAGTCGCCGCAAAAAAAAAAAAAAGATAACAACCGATGTACAGTGCGTCGAAAAGAGAATGAGAATGCACGCTCGGAAATGATAACCCGATGGAGAAAAGGCCAATGTTCTGTACAAATCATAAATAATGTGAAATGTAGATACGGAAAAATAAGCGCCAACCAACAATGGCTATCGGAATTGAATGCCAGAAACGACTGATGAGACATCACATTAATCACGCTAACTAACGACAGAAAGGGAAATCAATGGAAAGTACGTGGGAATTAGAGGTTCAATTAAAGCATAATCATGGTAACGTCTCTGACAAGATTCACACGACGCCGATACAAAGAAAGAATGTGAAGAGTCGAAAGGTTATTGAGAAATCGGGAAAGAAATAGAGCGATAGAGTATACAAAGAAAAGAGTGAAGGTTGCAAAGACCACTAAACTCGGTGAACAACATATTTACCACCATGGCACCACCCAAACAGGAAGAACCAAGAAAGACCACTAGAAAAACTTGAAATAGTACCAGAGCACAATCGCAACCACAGGGAAGCGAACAACAACCATCTCAGCCCCCAGAAGTCATCAATGTGGATGAAATCTCGTTGCATGATACAACACCAATAATCCCCATACCCATTGTGGAGGAAACCTAGCAGACAGTGCCAGCAGGTATGGACATTGATTTTACAGAAGAGGGGTAGGGCCAACAGGATGAGGACGTAGGTAACCAAGTGCACCTGAAAACCCTCTAGAAGCCTCGAGATTCAATGGGACAGATCCAAACTAGGAAGAAATGGATGCATCGAAAATATCACAAACAACCACGTCATAACAGCTACAGGAGGGAGCAGTGGAATATGTCATCGGTCGACCAGAGGAGTATGCAGAAGAATGAACAATGGAAGTTGGAACATCAAGCCAGTCACCACAGCGAAAGAGAAAGCAGATGGTACCTAGGTCACCGCCCAGGCAACTTATCCCAGCCATTGTCTTGTCACACATATCGGAAGGGGTATATGTACTAGCAAATTTTTTAGGCCACGTAGAGAAACTAAGGTACTCATACCATGATGTGATGGACACAGACAAGTTCTCAAAGCTCGCCAAATGATTCTACCTATAGACTATGGGTATAGGACCCTTTGGTGAACCAATTAATCAACCAGTCTAGTGGAAAGTTGGATTGGCCAAAAATGGGATTCTAGGCCTTTTGGACCTACCGCACTTTGGAAGGGGCCAGTATGAAAATAGTTGCATCAAGCAGTTGATGGCAGTTACACATGGTGGATATCTGTGGTTGGAACAGCTCGTCTCAATAGAAATATATCTCATCGCATACATCACAGGGCTTCCATCACGGGGTGAGGATCACGTGCAGTCCCTTGAGGGAAAAATGAAAGAGAAAGCATTGGCCAAGGAAATGAAGAAGAAATATGGCACTGAAAGGGGGTCAAGAGGAATCATCGTCAGGCGTATTAGTGATGCCATGACAAGAATGGCCACAAAATTTATGGCATGCAAGTTTCTCAGGAAATTTCACAAGGAGGAAGTCTCGGTCAGGGTTGTCGTAGCTACAGCACAGTGTGTCGAGGGTACCACTCTCAGTTGTGCCCCCTATTTGTTGATTTTTTTCCTAGATGACTGTAATGATGTGCAAGATCTAGGGACAAAATTTCATTATTCATGGCTACTCATATTGATAGTCATGATCAAATGGAAGGATCCTGAGTATTAATTTTTTTCCACTAGACCCACTCCATGCCATGGAGTGCGATACTTATCGCTCAGGGTCGCTTCGGACTCCAAAAATAGAAAAGTGAATGCAATTATATTCGAAGGCTATCTCAGCAAAATATAGGACAACATCACCAACACTTGGAGGGTAACACCGGAAGCAATCACAGAGTATCAAGACATAGCCAAGTTCAAATCCACTAGACATGTGATGTCGATACAGGTGTGGAAAGACCTCGAAAACCAATGGCTACAACTGTGTTACTGCATCATGGAGGTGAACATAGAGATGGCCATTAAGGATTGGGAATATGATTGGAGGATTCCAGTCCTCATTCGATAAATACTCGCATAGATAGAGGAGGAGGAGGTAAGATAGGAACACACACATGCTGAGGAAGTAACAGTGCCCAAGAAACCAAGGACATGTCAGAACAAGGCACAATAGAAAAAAGGGGGGACATCTGAGACAGGCATCCAGACGGGGAAGAAGAACAACACACAGGTGCCACATGTACAATAGAAACAGGATGAGGCAACACAATGAACTACATCAAGTACTACTCTATAAGAGCAAGGCTAGACTAAGAGGCCAGTCACCCAAACGGGGGGTGCACGCAAGAAGGTGAAGGCACACAAAACGCCCACAGAATACACGATCATTGAGGATGATGCGGACATGGTGGCCCAAATGATCCAAGATCATACAGTCGATGATTTTGAGAATTTTGCGCACCAAAGGGACATAATTGAGGAAGAGTTGGAACACATGCGACAGCTCCTTAGGCAGCTTGGAGAAGTGTAGGCAGTCGGTAACAGCATAGAAATGGTCCCATCAACATCTCAGATAGGAGAGGAAGTTGGATCAAGCGAGTAGGATAGGATCCAGATGATGGCACAGCCGAGCTCAACATTTTAAGTCACACCTAGCATGTTGCGCATGGAAAAAATCATGGGGCAAACACCCCTAAAGGAATTAGCTCAAATACAATTGGTATTGACGTGGATACCAACCAAAGCCTTATATAAATTGCAAGCCAGTGTTACAGAGGAGGTACAATCTCACGCACGCACAAATGTAGTGAAATTGCAGCAGGAAAAGGACACTTGAGATGCATTGGAATTGGTATTCGAGTAGGCTAAGCTCGAGACCAATGATGAGAAGGAATGTGTGAATGGACTGGAACAGAAATTGGTCGTAGCCTATGAGAAAATCCCAAAGAATGTGTAGACGAATGAACTCACAATGAAAGAGAAGATTGAATAGATTGTGTATACATTCGATCAATACCAATAGGATATCAAGAACCTCTGGGAGCAGCTCACACCCACCACTCCACCAGAGGTGAAGGAGCAAAGGAAGCAGGAGGAAACAACACAGATACAGGAGATAGAGAGACAAGTCCAGGCAATGGTCGACTTGTTTGAGAAAGAAACACAACTATAGAAAAAGATGGAAGATGATCAGTAGGTATAGTAGTGGTACGAGGAAGGAGAAAGGATAAGCGCAACAGGACCTCAAGGAGAGGCAGAAGACAATGTCAATCACGGAGCACGTCAAAGGAGCGCAATATATGAAGAAACTGTAGGAAGAACTTATAATTTTGCAGACACATAAAAAGGAGTTCCAGGCTCAAATGGAACCACTCCAGGAGCGAGAAGCAGAGGTTACTGCACAGGAGGAGGAAGCCAAAATGAATATGGCACAAACCCAGGAAAAATGTGTGAGGGTGGTCAACAATGAGATTGCAGTGTAGGTATTGGACGCACTCAAGGAGAAGATCATGTAGGTCCAAACGTAATCAATGGAGCTCATTGAGAAGTTCCAAGTGATTGCAAGAGAGATCGATGAAGCACACAAGGGTTAGGTGGCTCGGGATGAGCCACATGTTAGTGTTGGGAGCTCGTTGGAAGCAAGTCGAATCAGAAATAAAGGTTATTTTGGGAAGAAAGGCATGCAAGAGGAAAGAGACAGCTGGGAGGAAAAGCAGCACATGTGCATGCATGGAATACCTAATGTGTGCACGTGTGCTCGAGACCAATGATGAAAAGGAATGCGTGAATGGAATGGAACATAAATTGGTCATATTCTATAAGAAAATCCCAAAGAATGCACAGACGACCAAACTCACGGCGACAGAGAAGATTGAATAGATTGTGTAGATAATCGATCAATACCTATAGGATATCAAGCACCTCCAGGAGCATCTCACACCCACCACTCCACCAGAGGTGAAGGAGCAAAGGAAGCAGGAGGCAACAACATAGATACAGGAGATAGAGAGACAAGTCCACGCAATGGTCGACTTGTTTGAGAAAGAAACACAACTCTGGAAAAATATGGAAGATGATCAGCAGGTCCAACAGTGGTACCAGGAAGGAGAAAGGATAAGTGCAACTATCCAAGACCTCAAGGAGAGGCAAAAGTCAATGTCAATCACGGAGCGCGTCAAAGGACCACAAGATATGAAGAAACTGCATGAAGAACTTATAATTGCACAGACACATAAAAAGGAGTGTCAGGCTCAAATGGAACCACTCCAGGAGTGAGAAGCAGAGGTTACTGCACAGGTGGAGGAAGCCAAAATGAATATGGCACAAACTCAGGAAAAATGTGTGAGGATGGTCAACAACAAGATTGCAGTGTAGGTATTGGACGCACTCAAGGAGAAGATTGTGCAGGTCCAAATGCAATCAACGGAGATCATGGAGAAGTTCCAAGTGATTGCAAGAGAGATCGATGAAGAACACAAGGGTTAGGTGGCTCGGGATGAGCCACATGTCAGTGTTGGGGGCTTGTTGGAAGCAGGCCGAATCAGAAATAAAGGTTATTTTTGGAAGAAAGGCATGCAAGAGGAAAGTGGCAACTGGGAGGAAAAGAAACACATGTGCATGCATGGAATACCTAACGATGCTATGGTTAGGGTTTTTGTAATACATTGTAATGGTTGATGATCCAGAAACGCATATAAATAGATACCTAGGAGGTCTAGGTAAGTGGGTTGTAGTTAGAGGGGTTCAGACTATGGAGTGTTACTCACAGGAGAAGGAGTAATTGTTCTGTAACAAGATGATATTCTGATACCTTTTTGTAAGTTGTTAAGTTGTGGGAGATCAAGGTAACTAGACCTTAAGGGTTAGATCGCAGGCTGAGGAGCTTGGTGTGATATAGTCAACCTCGTAAAGGTAGTGGAGTCTGTTTTGTGAATGTATGAATGGATTTGTAGTGTGTGTGGCGCCATATATGACAAAACCATAATAAAAAAACTTGAGAGCCAGATCTTTGTGGACGTAGCCCAGGAGGGGGTGGACCATGACAAAACATGTGTTATGTGATTGAATGTGTGTATCCCTCTTACTGTCTATAAGAATATGTTAGAATGATGTATAAATGAATTAATAGAATAAATACATTACATGCATGAATGAGAATGATACTATATTTCTTTAATCATTAGATATAATTCACAGCTCGCACTTCACAAATCCTCATTCAGTCCTGGACCGCAAGAACTTGAGTATTGCAATCACCAATTAAGATTATCTCGGGTGATACTGTGCAATGCACTCTGTGTACTGTGTTGCCTTATGGTTTACCATGAGGTTTGATAGTTTTAGAGGCTTTGTTGGATCCCTAGTAGACCTGAACCTGGGTCAATCAAGTTAAAGGTATAACTCAGATAAAAAACCAACAATGTGCCCAAAAGACATTTGTCAACTTGGAATCCATTAACATTGTTTGAGTCATTTCTTGCATTGTCATGTTCTTCCTTTCAACAACGCCATTTTGGTGAGGTGTCCTAGAAACTAAGAATTGCCTTTTTATTCCATGCTTGTTGCAGAAATCCATAAATTGCTTTGAAGTAAACTCTCCTCCATTATCAGATCTCAAACATTTTTATTTTTAAATCCATTTTATTTTCAATCATTTCCTTATATACCTTGAAGTTCTCAAATGCTTCTGACTTCTTCCTGAGAAAGAAAATTGCAATCATCCTTGTATAATCATCAATCAATAATATAAAATAGTGTTCACCTTTTAAACCCTTTGTTCTAGTTGGTCCAACTAGATCAATATGCACAATTTCTAGCGGTCTTCTTGTGGAGTATTCCTTTGACTTGAATTTGGTCTTTGTTTGCTTTCCTTGTTGGCAATGCTTGCATAAGGTGTTGGTTGGCTTCGTGATCTAGGGAATTTCTTTTCCTGCTTCCTTTTTGCTAACTTTGACTAGGTTTTCAAAATTTATGTGACCCATCCTTATGTTCCATAGTCAAACATCATCTTCCTTTCCTAGACAACACTTTTCATTTCCAATTTCACTTAATACATATATGTTGCTTGAATTTATTATAGTTGTTGCAACCAATCTGCATGAACCTACTTTTCTTATCTCACACTTATGTGAATCAAAAACAAGTTTGTGACCTTGGTCGCACATTTAACTTACACTTAGAAGATTATGTTTCATATCTTCCACTAGTAGAATATTTTTTGCCTTGCTATCCTTGTTTCCAATTCTGATTGTGCCTCTTCCAATGATTCTAGTTGAGTCATCGTTTCAAAAATAGATTGATCCATCTCTTTCCTTTCTCAATGTTAGAAAAATGTCCTCATCACTTGTCATGTGCTTTGAGCAGCCACTGTCAACATATCAACCGTGTTTCTTGTGTTTAGCTTGTAGAGAGAGTGTGCATTCTCCATTTCTATATTGATTATGCTTTCTTATCCATATTCTTTGTTGAGGTTCTTGTCTATGATTGTTGTTATTTTGTTATGATTCTCTAGGAGGGACTGACATTCTACAATATTTGGCCATGTTTCCAAAGTTGTTTCACTTGTAGCATTTTTCTTCAGTGCTCAAGGATTCAAACCCATTGTAGCTTTGTCTATGTGTTTCCCTAGGCCTTCTTGGATAACCATTTTGTGCATGAATTTCAAAGTTTTTTATGTTTCTGCTATTTTCTCTGCAATTTATAACTTTATGTCCAAAATTATTACATGCATAACATAAACCAAAGAATAAGTTTGATACCTTTTGACCAATTATAGATTCATCAACTTCTTCTCCCAATCCTCTGATTGCATTCACTGTTTCATCAACTCGTGAGAAGTAAGTTGCAATATTCTCATCTTCCTTCATCTTTAGCTATTCAAATTAACCTCTATAAGTTTGAAGCTTTATTTCCTTGAATTTTTCATCTCCTTCATAAACGTTATGAAGTTTGTCCCAAATTTCCTTTGTGGAGCTGCAATGCATAACTTTGACATATATTGAATCACCAAGACCATTCAAAGGTGCATTTTTGGATTTTGAGTTATTTAGGTTGAGTTTCCTTTTGTTGTCATTTGTTGGCGGAACTGTTAGTTCTTTATATCCATCTACAACTAATTTCCAAACCTCAAATCCCTGTGCTTGTACATATGTTTTCATCCTTCTGCTCCACAATGTATAGTTTTGTCTGTCAAATTGTGGTATTACATTTTTATACATATTGTTGCTCTCCATTATCTATCTTTCAGTGGTTAAACTAAGTTCTGAAGGAACTTGTTCTAATATCAATTGTTGGATTACTGAGAGGGGGGTTGAATCATTAATAGAGAAATTTAATCATTTTAACCATAATATGTAAGTGTTATTTATCTTTATGATTAATACACCATTATCATTCAACAAGTGCAGAGTAAATAAACCATGAAAAATGAACAATCATACACATACACAGTACACCAGTATTTTTACGTGGAAACCCAATGCGGGAGAAAACCACATAATGTTTTTTCTTATATGTATTTAAGAATTACATTCATTAGAAGCACCAACTTCCTTTGTTCTCCAACTGCAACTGGAAGGAGGCTCTAACCCCCTATGTTTTCCAGCTACAATGTGAGGGAAGTTCCAACTCCCCAATTATTTGGCTACAACTAGAAGGAGGCTAGAGCCCCCTATGTTCATTGGCTACAACTGTAAGGTGGCTACAACCACCTATCATTTCCCTGTCATACCACCCTAAAGTATAAGTGTCAAATGATGAAACCACTACCATGATGTCACTGTGAGATATACCATTGTAAAATTGTACCAACATGTACCAACAACATGTAACCAACATGTGCCACTGACATGTAACCAACATGTACATGTACTCATCATGTACCAACAAAACCCAACAGGTATGTGACCTGTATATGTTGAAACTCGTGTATGTATGTGCCATGTCTATACTGCATCATGCGTATGTACGTGGCATGTCCATACTGAAACCTGTGTACTCCTTCAGAAAGCTAGGGATTTCACCTTTTTTTAAACTTCAAACAATTTTCTACCTCTGTCACATCAACCTGCAACCTGTCACTCTGTCTTATATGTAGATGTTCCCCATGCATACATCATCTTATACATTCCTTAACCAAATTCATCTTTGTCTCTCTAGTCATGTGCCATACATGTGTGTACAATCATGAACAAGTGTAATAATCCTCACATGGACTAGACATCAAACTCTTATTGATATGCAACCTCACACCATACAAAAAAATTCACAACCAAAATCCTCAACCATGTACCAAGAAATACAACTATGTCTCAACACTTGAACCAACAAGATGAACCAACGAATAATACCAACATACCAGTGTTGTATTTATGTAGATCTATCTCATACCATAAGTGCCATACAGCCAACAACATCTCTAGGGAAAAACCTCAAACTCCCATAACCATATCTCATGGAGACAACAATATCCAACTATACATAAGAATATGACATACCTTTTGAATATGTAGATAGATATGTTGTACATGATCACTGTAGACCTTCCTGGGAGCTTGCTTTCAAACTCTGAGAACTTGGCACCCTTAGCAACTCAATTTTTCATGGATTTTACCACATGTACGTGTCGTGTTATACTTTCATCCCACACATGTGTGTACCCTTCTCCACTGCAACCCATGTACACCTCAAAAACTAGGGTTTTTTTAGTATTTCTTCAATTCTAAAACTTCCATTGTCAACCCTTCGTGCTATCTCAGACTTGTGTAACTTCAAATGTATCAATGAGTACTTGCAATAAACCTCACATAATAATAAATATTAAATATTCTCAATAGGTTCTAATAGTAGATCATTTCTCTCTTATTTATACGTCCATGTAGCTTCCTCAAGGGGTTACCTTCTAACCAACTTAACCCAACTTCCTTATTTTTAGGGATAACCCACTTCTAACCATGTGTCCACTTATAACCATTTGTATCCATAAATAATAAACTCTCCACTTCTAGTTGCAACTAATTTGTTTTTAATTATTTTCTTATTGCAACAACTTAACCCATGATTAAATCCTAGTTTCACCCATTATGACTAGTCAACTTCTTCTGGGAGTTTCTGGAATAATTTGACTTATTTGACCTTCTAGGTGCTTCTAGATAACTCAAGAGGGTTCTCCACCTTCACAAGGCCATAACTCTCTAACCGTGAGGATTTATGTGGTGTTCCACATATCATAGGAAATGGCATGACATGTACTATCCATATAGAATAGTCTTACCTAAAAATATGCTAATATTCATACCATTATACATCAAACATGATTAAGTCCCTTAACCATATTGTTGGGGGTACCAGAATATCCTACCAGGCTTGCTTCAAGGGTTGACATCAATGACAACCAACCCAATTAATCAGCATATTTCAAATGGTCTAGGTGATCAACTCTTTTCTTGGAATAGACTGTAACATCGTTGAGGTAAATCACCACACTGTGATTGATTATACATTTAAGTGTTATATACATTTCCCTCTAAAAGGTGGTACCGACGTTGATTAGTCCAAAGGGAATTCTACGATATGTAAATGTTCCCCACTTTGTCCTGAAAGTGGTCTTTAACCAGTCTGGTTTTGCTACATGAACTTGAATGTAACGAGAAAACCCGTCCAAAAGAGAACATTTGGGAACTAGAGATGAGTTGTAAGATATGTTCCATTGGCGGAACGGGGTAATTTTCCTTGTTAGAAACTCAATTTAAATTATGTAAATCTACACACAATCTAATGTTCCTCGATTTCTTCCTCATAGACACCATATTGGATACCCAAGTGGAAAGGTGAACTTTAAAGATAATATGGGTGTCTAGAAACTTCTTCAATTCCTTCTGAATAAGTGGTTCAATAGTTGGATGTATCTTCCTTAACTTATGTCAGAATGGCTTGAAACCCTCTTTGATAGGGATGATGTGCTAAATAATACAGGTGTCATGTGTTTTCAAGTCTTTGTATGTCCAAGAAAATACATCTTGATATTTATTGAATAGTTGTGTGAATGCGTGTTTCTCTGCCTCTGAAAAACAAGTGCATAAATTGATAAACTTGGGTTATTCAGGAGTTCCCAGATTCACCAAAGCGTGCATCATAGTGGAGTGTTTCATATTTGGATTCATAGAAATTCAGAACTTAGTTTGTAGATCAAACAACTTTTCAAGCGATAACGCACTCCTGAGGATGCAAGTATCCTTTATCTTACTTGCTTCATCCTGATAGTCTTGAAGATTATGTTCATGCACTTCATCATCTATCACCAAGTCTTGGAGTGTGTCAACACTAGTTAGGATATCTACAATCTGAGCATCATCATTGAATACTCTCCAGTTTGTGACATTGTCCGGTATGGATGACATGAAAAGGATTTCAACAATAAATCCATTATTCAATGGTGTGAATCTAGATGTTTCGATTTCTAAAGTATCAGCAACATGATTTTGAGATCAAGATATGATGGTAATATTAAATGCTTTGAAATAATTGATCAAGTTTCATACCTCGTGTTGGTAAAATTTTAAATGGTGATACAGGCAATGTATGGTGTTTCTTACCTATCTGAAAATTATCTCTGAATCACCAAAAACTTGAAGTCATTTTACCTTAATATTGATGGCCTTCTTCAAGCCTCGAACCAAGGCTTCATATTCGCTTGTATTATGGGTGCATTCAAATTCAAAATGGAAGGACAAAAGAGTCTTATGCTTATAAAGATCAATGAGGATGCATCCTACCCCAACTCCTTCTTGAGATATGGAGCCATCGAAAAAAAAAATCCAAATGTTAGTAGATACTATTGCATTAGTAAAACAAAAACTATTCAATTATACTATAGTGAAATCATTAGCTTCGGCTCGAGTGCAATGAAGGAGTTTAGACTATGTGTTTGTTTGAATCGAAGATGGTTGCACTTCATAGCAACCATGGTCAGCCTATAAAAAATAATTACCCAATGCAATATGAGCAAAGTTGATGGGATCAATCTTACCTTCAAGTTCCCTTATCGTATGTTTCATGTGTGCTTCGTTGTTTACTTGGATCCAGTGCAGTTTACCCTTGTAAAAAATCCATAAGTGGGACCAGTCTGTAGATAAACAACCTTGTAGTTCTACTGACCAATCCCTGCTCATCAATAACCCATATCCTTCAAGAATATCAACAACAATAATACCAATGACCTGATGGACTCTAGGATCATATGCTATCCTAATGAGGACATATTTGAGCTCACCTCTTACCTTAACATTTGATCTATCTAACTATATGATTCTAGTACTACTCTTTTTCTCGGACAACATTTATTCTTCAAAAAATCGAGTAAGGCATGATATTAGATGAAACACCAGAGTAAGATAAACAATTATGCACATTGAAATTAAAAATTTCAATTGTAAGTAGAAAGGGTTGTACCTGAGACCTAGAATGAAATCCTATATTGGATGCATTTATAATGGATTTAATTTCATATTTGTTTTTTGCCTTTGCTTTAGCAGATTTAGAAGTGTTTCCAGTCGCAAAAACGATGTTCTTTTGAGGTTCATTTGGATTGAAAGTATCGAGAATAATATTATGTTGTTGAGGAAGAAATGTCATAAAGGGATATGTTATCCTTGGTCATCTTTAGATATTCAATAACGTTATATTACAAAGTGTGAGTTTCAGGTTTGCTTGATTTTTATTTTCTTGTGAGATGTTGGGTTTGTTGTTGGTTGATGGAGCATTGGCCTTACTCTTGGATATTGATGGGGTCGAAGTGCTTGGTTTACTGTTGTTGGTTGGCATTGAGGTGCTCTATTTCTGAGTATGAATAGGAGGAGTCATTTTTCTGGGAGCAGTGACGGTTTTCAAGGGGAGAGTAGTGTTGGGAACATCCCCTTTGTTATGTAGGTTGTAATCTTTGGGAACATATTTTGTGACTTGTGTATACCCCACTAAAACCTCTTCAATATGTTCCTCATTTGAATCTATACACATACCCCATACAAACGCGGTATATTCTTGAGTGGTACCCTTAGTGGTTTCTTCCTTTTTCGCTTCCTTGGTTCGGTCATCATCGGTTTCTTGTTGATCTAACATTTGGTTAATGACAAGGTTCATGGATTTGATCCATTGTAGACATGTTTTCTCATAATGCTTCTACTGGGGATATGAATAGAAATTTTCCATGCCAAAACTGTCCAAATTTAACGTAATACTTGGGGGTTTTGGCAGCTTTGGCAGTTGTAATTCTTCTTGAAAATGGGTGAAAATATTTAGACTTTGAAGATCCTTCACCAGCATTCTTCTTAATTGGGTCAACTGCCTCATAGGATAACTTCTTCATGAGATTAACCACATTATTTAGAACCTAAGGATCTTTCTTAGAAGTTTTGGTCAAGAGAAAGGGTTTATTTCCAGCTTCTTTGGTTCCTTTAGATGTTGGATGGTTTCCTAAAGAAAGAAGTCATTTCTCAACCTCTTTATTTTCCTAGAAATTTTGGGCTAATTTAGTTTTGTTAGCACACTTAATGAACATTCCTATATAGGATAGCAATGCAGAAGTATAGTATTTTGCAGCCAAGGTTTCTAGAGGAGCAGTTTCAACAGTGAATTTGTTGATGATCCTAGTGAAGCATTGGTTGAAGTCCTTAATTTTTTCCTTATTTTCCATCTTTAAGGCCACTAGTTCCTTGAATAGGTTTTGGGAGTCTTCTCATCCCTGTTGAGATCAATTCTTGCTTCCAAATTTTCCTTCCCTTTTCTATTTTCCCAACCTTTTTTTTTCCCTTTTTTTTTCCCTCTTCTATAATTTCACTTGTTTCCCTTTTCCTTTCTTCCCTTATTCTATCCCTTTCTAGTTACCATACTTAATCACATTTCAAAAATCAGTGGGTTCGCAGGTAGGAATATTCACAGGTCTTCATCCCCATCCATTTTCCTATGTCACAAGTTCATTCGACCACCTTGTTATATTATACTTAGCCTTTTTTTCAACATCGCGGGTTCGTGGAGTCGAACTTTCAATCTCCAAGTACTGTGATCTCCACTTTACACCCAAAATTCCATGTTCCTCATTTCAACCATCAGACTTGTCACGGGTCTTGAGTCCCTAAAAGAATTTTATTTCTCCTACATGCGAGTCTGACCGACCGATGTTCTACACTTGACTTAATTTTTATCATCCTCAACCATGGATTGGCGGCTTCCCAGGTTGGCGAGTTCGTAAAAAAATTCATATTCAAAACTACTCTCGTCCATCCCCGCCATTCTCGTGCTTTTTCCAATATGCATTGAATGTTGTTTAATGTTAACAACTAATTGTTGAGGCTCTGAAAATATCATCATTAATAGTGAAGGGCTCGAGGACTTTTCTCATTAAACTGCATTAAAGCACTATTTTCCAAAGGTTATATTATTGTCATCTCTATGAAAAATTCATTTCAAGTTATTATCCAGCTGAAAGAATACTCTTGTCAACCTATGGCAGTAGCAGCTAGACAACATTGTTGTGGTGATAGTCTAAATATTTTTGGTCATGAAGACCAGAACTTTCAGTGGTCTAGAGCATATTCATATTACTCCTATCCTCTTGCACAGAAAGACATAATCTAGGCATCTGAAATTTCTCGTGCAGGATGTGTTCCTAAGGTCTTTGATTGTAATGATCTTGGTTCATGGTGCATGGAGAAGTACGTGTCGAGCCAGAGGATTATACAACTCCAAAGTCATTCTCCAGTTTCACTTTCACCACAATTATTTCGTAGAATGTTGAAGCTCCCAGAGCCGACGCTTACCTTCAAAGGAGAAGATTGTAGAGATTTCTTGAAGATACATAACAATGGCCTTGACCTCTTGCCTGAATATTTGGAGAATCATGCGTCTATTCCAGAAGACATAACCAGGATTCAGGTCGACTCTTTTAAAAACCCCTTTTGAGAAATTGCTTGGTTGTTTACCAGGTTGATGGGTCAGGAAAGCACTGCTACCATTTCTCGCATGATTCTTTATATTTTATATTTTACAGTAAAATAACAAGCCATCTTTGACTGGGGAAAATTGATTTCTATCGAAATATCGTCTCAGTTAATGCACTACAAAAAGGATAAAAAATTATTTATGGCATCATATATTATATTCATTATAGTGTATTGTTGTCAATTCCCAAAATTTACCATAAGTAAGAGGGTGAATTGTGAAATAGATCTAGGTACCTTCTGGTATCAGGCATTATGGAGACATAACACCCTTTTATATTTTTATGAAGTCTATAATGATTTTCTTTCAGTCTTCAAGAGGTTGTTGTTGGGAGAGAATAATTCAAGGATATCTGACCAAGCTAACAAATTTCTAGAGAAAA
>SNQJ01S0215535.1:2057-15558 GCA_010110895.2 Picea sitchensis | reverse complement strand
AATGTATTCTGGAAGTGCTAGTATTGTTCTGTTATAGGTTTCCCTTAACAACAGTACAGGCAGGAGCTCATACAACACAGAAAGATAAATACCAGTTTCGTTGATTAGCGACAGGTTATTATGTGTGTTATTTAGTTAAGTTGATTATGAATGAAACAATGAATATATGGTTCAGCTTTGACTATCCACATGTTCATGTTTCATTAACTTTTTTGCAAGATTCTTTAAATTTATAAAAGAAAAACAATAAATATTTTTATGTGCTTTCTTTATCTGCTTCCTAGAAGCAATCATTTTTCCATTGATTTTCATAAGTTTCGATTAAAATTTGTATCTTGTAAATCATGTAAATAAACGATACTTGTATATCTTCTTCTTAAATACAACTATTATAGTTACATTTGAACATATGTACATATATATAGTGTGTTTAGTAATTAGTTAGTTATTTATCTCTTTTATTCATTTCTTTTAGGATTCTTAGATTGGCTAACGGAGCCATTAAACCCGTCAGAACGAGTTACACCAAATGGCTTGGGTTATTTAGACAACCTCGGACCGGACTCGCTCTTCCAGTTGACGGATGGTCAATTTCGCCCATCAACAGTCCATTACCCAAACCTGGGTTCTCCAACTTCACATGGTCATAACTCTCTAACCATGAGGAGTTATGTGACGTTCTACATACCACCAGAAATGGCATGAAAAGAACTATCCATATAGGATAGTTTCCCTGACAAATTCACTGTCCTTCATCTCATTATTCCAAAATTAAGCATGGGTTCTCTTACTCCGCAAAGCGTCATCCCGTGAGGGCTTTCACCATAAGGGGACCACTTTGGAGTTCATCCATATTTACTTCTTATCAACTATGACAAAACAATAATGAGTCATATTTACATCAAACAATCTCAGGTCCATTACTCAAACCTTTGTGCTACGGGGCTTTCTTCAAGGGTTGACATCAATGAAAACCAACCTTAATCAACAACGTGGCACCCAGGTATTGGCAGTCGGTTGGCAAAATTTTGGATGCAACAAGGTTTGAACACTGGATCTCTATTCTGAGCTAAGCCTTGGAAGCCCACGAGTGGTACTTACAAACTATAGCGTTATTTTATTATTTATGTTTACCAAAGGTTCCAGGTGGATAAAGGTTAGGGATGGGGTCTAGCCCCCAGCCCCTGTTACATGCCTCCACAGGACCCTCACACTAGCATTTCGGGTGCTATGCTCCAACCATAAGCCATGGTCATGGAACTCTACGGGATAGGCACTAACCACCATGATATTTGAGTCCATATGACTTGGGCGGTTACTAGGATTTAAGGAGCGGTTTCAGGACTCAGTCCTATCATTTAAAACCATGAGACTAGGTGTTAGCATAAGAGGGGCTAGCGTTCATCCCCTAGGGGGATGAAACTTGGCCATATGAGCCACATGATTGTATTTTAAGGGTACGGGCCAAGCCAGAGGGGGATTAGACCAATATCTGTGAAAAAAGTGGTTTTATAACCATATATTAGTGATTTTTTATGGATTTTTGGTCTGTTATTAAAGATGTTTGGCCCTTTTCGGGGGATATTGGGCCCTTTTTGAGGCCATATGTTGGCATAGGGGCAGACCCAGGGTTCAACGCTTCAACAACGCACCAAAAAAATCCTATCTACCGACCCTTTTGGCAACACCTGTGAAGTAGATGAAGTCTCACCCGAGGTAGAGGCAGGGGGGTTGCAGGACTCAAGTGTCTACAAACTAGCCGGGACACAGATATGTGATCAAAATAATTAATAGAGCACTTAACATTTAACATTCATTTGTCTTTAACCCTTATTCACATTGCAGGTTAAAACACTAATTACATAACAATGCAGTATTAATCAAGATCTAAACACATCTAACCATTCAACACATAGCATCAAAACAGATCTAGCATTCATTTACATCATAACACACTAAGAATTCATAGATCTATCTATCATAACAATGCACTAAGAAAATACAAGTGCAATATAGCACAAAGCACAATAACAAAGGATATACGTGGTTCACCCTAGTGTGGGGCTACGTCCACCAACTCTTCTTCTTCTTTATTAGCTTCTTTCAATTTGCTTACATGCACCAAGCCACAGATCGAACTCCACAATGACAAGAGATATGCGCACACCTCACCAGATCCTCCTTCACCAAGTTTTGCACAACATAGAGCCTTTATATAGTCTGTGCACAAAGCACTTACAAAACACTTGCACTTAGCTCTGCAAGTCTTAACACATCTCCTTGCACATAGCTAACATTAGCACTAATCCATCAGCCTTATACGTCTACTTCTTAAATCGCCTAGATACTTATTTATACATTACAAAAAGGTCCTAAACATGGGTAAGACCCATGGGCCGACATTCCATACCCGTTACATAAACCCTAAAACCCAAAAATCCCACAAAAGGGGGCGAGATCCTACGATCTTCGCTTCGCTTGGGCTCTCCATCTTCGACCAGCCTATCGAAGTCCCAAAAATGGTCAAACATGACCAGCATTTCCTCAAAACCTGGTCAAGGGCCAATAGGCCCCCAACACTCACCTGTGACTCGTCCCGAGTCGCTTTGCCAGAGACTCTTTCTTGGCAAAATCTTTAATGACTTGCTCGGTGACAGGCCCTTCCAGGCATTGCTCTACTGTGGTGACCACCTATTCTAGCTGTGATCCTTGTCCCTTGATCTCTTCAAAGAGGGTGTAGGCTTCGTCCTACACCGGCTGGATTCACTATGCCACCTCCATCATTCTGCTCTATATTGCAGTGACCTGCTGTTGAACTACGCACTGCTCATGCAACCTTTTCATCTTCTCTCCTGCTGAAAGTCGCTTCAACTGCACTTTCACTGTTGATGCTTGTTTCTTTGCCTCCTGGAGTTGCGACTTCAATATCCTCTACTCCTGGTCTTCTGCAAGGCGCTCATAGGTCTGCGCACTTCGGTTACTGATTTTGTTTCATTCTAAAGCCAATGCCTTGANGCGCTCCTGATAGTTTCTTCCCTTTGGTCTCACACTTCCTATGGAGTGCTCGACACTGCTTGCAGTTCCAACTCTGCTACTCTTGCTTGAAGCTATTGAATGGCTTCAACGAGATTCCCCACTTGGCTTTCAGCTATCTCTTCTTCCATCTGTGCCAAGCCCGGCACAGAGCGAAGTGCTCTAGTGACTGCCTCTTTAACTCTCATCTGCTCCGCGAGCAACTATTCTTTTTCTTTCTGGATCTTCTCTCTGTCCTCTTCAAAATTTTCCCGGAGGTCATCTTTCTCTTGCTACGAAACCTGACATTGCTCTAGGGCTTCCTCCTGTGCTTGCTTCAAGGCCTCTGTGGCCTACTCTTTTTCCTCCTGTACTCGACAAAGGAGAGCCTCTGTCACATATTCTAATCTGCGTAGTTGGGCAGGATCATCCCCCAATTATACACCTTCTAATGACGACGATGCAGTAGAAACTGCGCGACTCGAATAGAGAGATTGTTGTACCCCTTTCAGCTCTACCTCGATTCTGTCATACATTGTCTCCTGCTTCGCTGTAAAATATCCTCCAAAGTATCTGCTACAACTGTGATGATGAGGTCAATGTCATCCACTGTGAGCACAGTCTGTGACTGAGGTTTATTGGCTCATGACTTCTTCCGCGTTGAGGGTTTCTTTGGATAAACCTTTCTTTTCTTTGACGTCTCAACCTCTGTAAGGGGATCCTTAGGTAGTGTCACTTCACCCTTTTCCTTCTTGTGTTCTTCCCCTTCCTCTTCTTGGTTTACTTTGTCACCTCCTCCTCCTTCAGGTGAATCAGACACAATTTCCTCCGATGCGCTCTTTATCTCCTTCACTTCTTCCTTTTTCTTCTTCTTCTTTGTGCTACTCAGTCCATCATACTCTTCTCGGGTGACCACGAGACTTCTGATGAGGTTGGGGTCGGAGATTTCTGCATCTCCAACTGGTTCAAGGAATTCTGCAGGCCATTCCTTGGTTATCTCCTCCATATCTTCCTCAGTCAATTTATAGTACGACTGTAGTTCCTCCTTTCTTTCATCCTTACGCGTAGTGATGTATATGAAGTGGCAGTTTGTGCAAAAAATTTCTAGTGGCCTGTAAGTATGCAAGGTTTTTGGAGTCATTCTGGGGAATGACTTAATGTCTCATGTGAGCTATAGGTAGTAGGTATGAAACACCGCATTTGACTACCATTTCTTCGCCATGTTGGTCGTATACCACAAGGTGGTGAACCTTGTGGCCAAGGGTTCTGATGGCTCAACTTTTGGGAATGTTGCTCCCTCCGACATCTACCAAGCAAAAAATTCTATGAGTATCAATAACCAGCTAAAGTGGAACTCATAGCCTTGGTCCTATGCATCGCAACATTCTTTCTCTAACTCATTGATGAGGTAGCTCACCTAGTTCATCTGCATCCCTTCAACGCACTTCCCTGTGAGGTCGATGACAAACCTCGTGACTTGCGTTGATCTGTTCTTCTTGACGATCTTACCAGCGATAAAATGGCAAGCTAAGCACACTACGCCATATTGGATGGAGGCTACCTTGTAGCCTTGCTTCCCCTTCTCCACATTGCCATACATTTCCTTTATTCGTTGCGCAGGGTGCGATTTGCAGCCTTCCCCAGGTAGAATTTCTGAGGGTCCGATCCCTGCATGATTAGTCTAGTGATCATGTGGATCAATGCCGGATCCACAGTCACGCATCTATCCAACCAAAGATAACCTCCATGGTAGCACGAAAGGAGGATTTTAACGCACGCATTAACCTCCTGAGGTCGACCAAAGTGGGGTATCTTTATAACGCTAAAGATGGTGGACCTCGTGATCTCCTTGATGCATGGCTGGGGGACTATCTTCAGATTCTTCTCAGTTGTCTTTGTCAAGTACCTATGCGGTGCGAGCAATGCATAATTCTTCCTGTCTCCTAGGTTAAAGTCACTGATCTTAAGATTAGGGATCAGTCCTAGCTACGGGCCGACTGCACATATTCCCTGCGGGAGGTACACAGTGATGAGTGTGTACTCGAAATATCTTGGGACACTGTCACAACTAACCACGCTAGCCATAGGTGGGATGTAGTTGGGAAAGACTAACGGGATGAGCTTCGCATTCGCCAGGTCGTTGCAGTGCTTCCTTCTTTTCTCTGTCGCGGTTTAGGATGGCCTAGATCGACGTGCAGTAGATGTGGATGCTTGTAATCCGCTCGTCGATGAGGTCTGTACTCTTGTGGACATGACCTTCTCAGCCATAAGGTCTATTAAGATCTCCTCCACAGACTTCTCTACCACACTGCATTCGCCTGACATACATGCTCATGATCAAATATTTCGAGTAGGCAAATAGAGACTCAAGGTAAGAAAAATGGGTGGCGAGGTATCAAAAGAACAACATGATAGCAATCAGTTCTCTGTGGGCTCGAATATTTCAGTTTGCAAAAGTGTCCCCGGTGAGACATGCGATGGATTAAATAAACAACGTCGTAACAAACTCCTCCAATGGGCAGGAATGCCTCAATCAATACTATTCCATCTATTATGGCGCGGTCCCAATGGTCCAATGGTGATCTTTCCAGCAATAATTGTGTTTCTAGCCATTCCGGAGTGTCATTCTAACGGTCGGGACACCTCCAATGGTCATATAGCTTAGTCGTGGCAAAGTGTCAGTCTGCGCTGCTCTGCTATTCCGGTGAGGTTCAAGTTCTGCAAGCCTTCCTTCTATGAAGCCTTCTCTGGCACTTCCTACAATTTTTCTAACTTTTCTTTCTTCTTACTGAGATTTCTAGCCTTCTTTCTTGTGATCTGAGTCTCTGGATTCCTCTTTCCATTTTTGTTCTTATCTTCTCTTAGCATAGTAACTTCACACTACTGAGGGTCTTCCATAAGGTTCACGGGTAATACTTCTTCTCTTACTGCTTCTAGGGTAGGTGCTCTTCTCTCCTGCATGGATAGGTTCTTTAAGCCTTCTTGTGTTCTTTCAACTTCGATAGCTAGGTCTCTGGCCCTTAGTTGCTTTGACTTGTCCTCTTGTTCTTCTCTTAGTCACGCTATTTTCTTAGCTATGAAGTCCCTTAATTCCTTATTTTTCTGTTCTATCACTTCCTCTTCTTCTTTCCTTCATATCTGATCGTTCTCAATCCAGGTCCTTCTTAACAAAAGTGCAAAAGGAGCGTTGTTCTCAACAAACTTAATGACCTCAAATTCTTCTTCTGTCGATGTTCCATGGGCTATCATAGGTACATGAGTAAGTCTTCCACATAGGTTTATCATCTTTCCTTTAAACAAGCCTATCCCTCCCAATGAAGGAACCATAGTAGGATTTCCCAAAATTTCCCAAGTACTTTTTGTCATGATATTCACCTGTGTTTCTGTATCCAATACACAGTCTATGTCAAAGTCTCGTATTCTTGTTTCTATGCACTCCTCTTTTAATATCTCTGATAAACTGATGTCTCTGTGATCATTCAATGTTTCTTTCATCTGAAATAATATAGCCTTTGATTCTTTCTGGTGCTCTAGCATATTCTTAGTCTCTTGACCTTCTTTATGGTTTTCTTGTCTCATGTTCATATTTTCAACTTTAGCAATCATTCTAGGAAAATCCAAAACCTCATGTCCAGTAGCTTTACAACAAATAAAAATAGGACCTCTACCAGGGCATTCCTTAGCAAGATGCCCCGGTCTTCTGCAACTGTAACATAATGTCAATCCTCTATTTCTCTTAAACGATCCCCAACCTTTTCTATACTGAGAACTGGGATAATAGTGATGGACCTGCAATAAATTCTTTCTAGGATCCTGCATCCACTTGTTAGTCCAAAAATTATTTCTATGCATAGGAATAACATATCTTTCACTATCTTTACCAGATCTATTCATATCAAATCTTCTTTCTTCTAGCTGTGCCCTAGTTTTCAGACTAGGACAAAATCTATCAAACATACCTAGATCCATACTTTCGAAACAAAAATTTCCACTTATCTTACCTTTTCCAAAGCACAAATCTTTAAGATCTTACCTCTTTTTTTAAGATCTGGTTCCCTTCTTAGCACAGAGCTTCACAAGTCAAGTAGAATATTGCGCACTACAACAATAGATCTACACACAAAGCTTTATCTTTTCTTCAGTTCCCAACAATCACAGTTTTAGGTCCCGACAACGGAACCATTTGTTGGCATAGGGGTAGACCCAGGGTTCAATGCTTCAACAATGCACCAACAAAACCCTAACTACCGGCCCTTTCGACAACACCTGTGAAGCAGATGAAGTCTCAACCGAGGTAGAGGCAGGGGGGGTTGCAGGACTCAAGTGTATAAAACCTAGCTGGGACACAAATCTGTGATCAAAATACTTAATAGAGCACTTATCATTTAACATTCGTTAGTCTTTAACACTTATTCACATCGCAGGTTAAAACCCTAATTACAGAAAAATGCAGTATTAATCAAGATCTAAGCACATCTAACCATTCAACACATAGCATCAAAGTAGATCTAACATTCATTCATATCATAAAGCACTAAGAATTCATAAATCTATCTATCATAACAGTGCACTAAGAAAATACAAGGACAATATAACACAAAGCACAATAACAAAGGATATACGTGGTTCACCCCAGTGTGGGGCTACGCCCACCAACTCTTCTTCTTCTTTATCATCTTCTTCCAATATGCTTACATGTACCAAGCCATAGATCCAACTCTGCAAGGATAGGAGATCTATGCACACCTCGCCAGATAATCCTTCCCCGAGTTCGGCACAACAAAAGGCCTTTACACAGTATGTGCACAAAGAACTTACAAAACGCTTTCACTTAGCTCTGCAAGTCTGAACACATCTCTTTGCACGTAGCTAACATTAGTACTAAGCCATCGACCTTCTAGGTCTACTTCTTACATCTCCTAGCTACTTATTTATATATTAAAAAAATGGCCTAAACATGGGTAAGAACCATGGGCCGACATCCCATACCCATTACATAAACCCTAAAACCCAAAAATCCTGCAAAAGGGGGAAAGATCCCATGATATCTACTTCGCATGGGCGCTTCATCTTCAACCAGCCTGTCGAAGTCCCCAAAAAGGTCAAACATGATCAACGTTTCCTCAAAACCTGGTCAAGGGTTGTTGGATTACTGGGAGGGGCGGTGAATCAGTAATAGAGCAATATAATCCTTTTTAACCAAATAATCCAAGTGTTATGTCAAAGTAGAATTATCATCCAATAATGAGCAATGAACAAATGAACAATCATACACATACACAGTACATCAGTGTTTTACGTGGAAACCCAAAGTGGGCGAAAACCACATAATGCTTTTTCTTATATGTCTTGAAGAATTACATTCATTGGAAGCACCCACTTCATTTTTTTTCCAGCTGCAACTGGAAGGAGGCTCCAACCCCCTAGTTTCTCAGGCTACAACCCGAGGGAAGCTCCAACTCCCCAATTAATTGGCTACAACCAAAAGGAGGCTACAACCTCCTATGTTCTCCGGATACAATCAGAAGGTGGCTATAATCACCTGTCCTTGCCCCTTCCAATCACCCTGAAGTAGAAGTATAATGATGGAACCACTGTCACACTATCACTATGAGATATACTGCTGTAAACCTATACCAATAAAGCTTAAACATTCATCAACCATGCATCAACCTGTACCTCAACCTATAATCAACTTGTACCATAAACAAGTGCATCAACCATGCACCAAACTGTACCAACCAACCTGTAATCAACCTATACCATAAAAAAGTGCATCCAATCATGTACCAATCATGTGTCAAATACTCATCAACTATGACTCATCAATATGTACCAACATCATCAACTATACACCTCATGTATGTGCCAACTCATAAACTACTTGTCTAAACCATGTACTCAATATGTAACTCAACCAAAATCCCTCATCAATTTCATCATCCAAATCTGATTTGCAGCTCTGTAATAGACCTGGTGTATATGATCATATTCTTGCAAACCTTCCTTAACTTTAACAACAAGAGACTAGCATTTTCATCAAACTTTTCTTTAGTCTCACATGCCTAGTTTTGGATTAGTCAACAAACCTAAGTTGAAGTAATCATAATTTTGTAATTGTAATGAATAAATATATGAAACTGATGCACAATATTCTTCAGTGTGTTTTATGCAATTCCTCCAGGTTTCACTACTTGGAACCTCTCATAAAAGGAGTTATAGCAAAAATGGCATACCTTGCTTAATTTTGGCTTATTCTAGAGAGCGACCATGTAGAGAGTTCCCCACACAAAATGTTTGTTGAATTGATCTTAAACTATTACACATAATACTACAGACTGTAATCTAACCAACACATTTGGTCTTACTGAATTTGGATATGTTATGAAGAATTTATGACGTTTTTACCAGAAACACCTGTTTTTGACTAGTTTCAGGACTAGCCACAAACCCTATTTTCCACGTAGTGTAACTCCAAAAATGCAACGACCCACAAGTCGATTTTTTTACCATAGATACTTGGATATGTTTCCTCAATGGCATAGAAATTTCACGGTCTGAATCATTCCATAAAAAAATTATTGCGAAAATGGTGAGATGACCTGTAAATAACATACCTTAGAAACCATCATCAAAAGAATTTATCCTTGAATTATGACCTTCTTTTCTTCACCTTCCCTAAAACATTCAGCTTAGATATCCTTTGATTACCTCAGACACATATATGTTGAACAACTAAGAGGGGGGGTTGAATCGATTGTTACTGTGCTTAAACAATTATGCTTATTTTAAATTCTTTACAGAACACTCAATGACAATCACAATAATGTAGGGAAGTAAGCAATAGAACATTCAACATCATTCACAGATATGAGATACACAAAGACAGATATTTCCTGAGGAAACCCATAAAGGGTAAAAACCTCTTCTTCTTTATATGATAAGTAATCTTTACATTCTGTACATTATCATACTTATGAGCACCAACTCATAATGAGGCTACAACCTATGTTTTACAAGCTTCNCATAATGAGGCTACAACCTATGTTTTGCAAGCTGCTACTTGCTTAGAGCACCAACTCTCTGGATTCTCTAGCACCCACTAGAAGGAAGCACCGACTCCCTGGTTTCTCTAGCACCCACTAGAAGGAAGCACCAACTCCCTAGTATCTCTAGCACCCACTAGAAGGAAGCACCAACTCCCTAAGAGTTCCAACACCAACTGGATGGAAGTACCAACTTCCTAAGAGTTCCAACACCAATTGGATGGAAGCACCAACTTCCAGTTTCACAGGCACTGACCTATATATCAGAGAACCAATGTTCTCCCTTGCACCACCCTGCCACCCTGGTTTCTCTGGTTGCAACTAGATGGAAGGTACAACTCCTTGTGTTAAAGAACCCACTTGAACCTCTGAGGACAACAGTCCTCCCTAGCACTTACCTACCACCCTAAAATATCAATATTTGCTACTGAAACTTACTACAGTGATATAATGTTCATCAATGGCTTACCAGTCTCATCACTATTCTGCTACACTGCCCTACTCTGTGCATCAATGTCGTCATGCACCCCTTTCTTACGCTTTATGTTCTTCTGCCTTTCATGCTCTGTGCGCCATGTCCCTTATATGCACCATTCCTCTTCTGTGCATTTCAGCTTCTACACTCTCCCTCCTTCTACACACCTGAATCACTCTCAACAACCCCCAATCTCTTCTCTATTCTACGTTTTTATTCTCTCTGTGCATCTTCTGCATCCTCTATTCATAATGCTTCTGCATGCTCTCCCCATGTCGAGTGCTCTTCCTGATCATCATTGCAACTCTTCAACTTCTCTGGTGGTTAAACCCATGCGTCCATCATCACTGGGTGTTATGCTGAGATTCCTTAGCCTCTCCAGCAGTCGAGACTCTTCGTCTTCTCTACCACAGTCGAGCTCATTCCCTCTATTGTAGTTCCAGGCTCCAATGGTCTTACATCTATCAATAGCCTCTATGAACAATCTTCATGCCACTGGAAGATGCCTCGAGACTCTTCATATTCTCTAGCGATCACCCTGAAGTCTCTTCGAGTCCTATGGCAGAAACCATTAGTCATTTCTAGTAGTTACACTGTGAACCTCCAAGAAAACGCATCAGCAACTGAATCACCAATTGTCCAAGAGTCATGATTCAGTTTTTCTAACTGAATCGTAACTGATCGATTAACTGTGAAGGGCAAGAATAGCCCTTTGATCAGATTTCCATGTATCCAGCACCATTGGATTACAAGCACAGGGTCTCGCGTTGATTTCGCCATTTCGCATTTCAGCATTTCGGTATTCCCGTGGTGAAGAGTCTCGACTCTTCATGTTACGATCGCCGAAAAGAATCTTATCTTGGTGCTATCTCCTCCCTCTCACATGACCACTGACGGTGACCACATCCTACAAAAAAAGGTGTTTTTTGAATTTTGGCATTTCACGATTTTGCATATCGCGAATTCCTTTTGTGAGGCATCTTGACTCTCTAGGTCACGATCTCCGAAATGGAGTTTAGTTTTTAGTGACTTAATCCAACTCTCGACGACGTGACCACAACCTATGACCACTCGCTAATCATTTGAGGGCTTCACTCTTTAGATCAATGATCCATGATCCATGGTGATCAGATGGCTATCCTCTGCCCCAGAACTTCATCTTTCGGGACTTTGGGGGAGAGTTGATGCTAAAATTCCTGAAACTAAATTCCTAGAATGACGTCACTCGATGATGTGTCGTGATCCGTGTGTCTTCCAAGTGTCACTCAGAATTGTGATTTCGAGATTTCTGAAATGCCAAATCAACTTGACACTTGTCCTTATATGATTGAACCATGTGTCCTTTTTTATGTAGGCTACCACATGTCCTTGCTGACATGGTTTGCCACATTCACCTCCTGGGTCTGACGACCCAGATTTGTCCTTTATCCAATGACTAGGATTATTTCACGATTTCTCATATCGCGAGTTCGAGAGGTTAGGGAACCCCATTCCTTTGACTTTCCAGTCAGTGAAATGACGATCTTTCACCACTTGTCCTATGGACCCAATGGTCCAGATCTTATCATGATTTTGAAACTTCACGGCCCTTTGTCATGTCTGTTTCGGGATTTCAAGGTTCGCTACTTCAACGGTTAAAGTTCCTTTGATCTTTGATTTCCTGGTCTGCAAAACTCCGAAATGGAGTCTTTCTTGATGTACCTATTTTCGGATTTCTGCGTTTCGCATTTCACAACTTCGGGATTCCTGTGATGAAGAGTCTTGACTCTCGACTCCTCCAACTCTCAGTATCTGAAACTATGAAATGTCGTGGTTTCGCATTTCGTGATTTCATCATTCTTGTCATGATTTTCCTTGACATCTCCAACTCTTGGTATCCGAAACTCCGAAATGGAGATTAATTCATGGTTTCACATTTCGTGATTTTAGCATTCTTGTCATGAGTGTCCTAGACACCTCCAACTCTCGGTATCCGAAACTCCGAAATGGAGATTAAGTCATGGTTTCACATTTTGCGATTTTCTGCCGTGAGTTGCTTCCTTGACTCTTGGAGTTTACGCTTCAGAATGGGATCCAATGATCCCTTGTTGAACTTTCCATTGCCATGCCATTATCCCTGCACTGTTGGTCGTGATCTTTGCCATCAATGACAAACATGCATACTCTGCAATATCTCTTTTGATCTTATCGAGCTTGCTCTGCTGCGTCTTCCCAAAATACTTTTGGTGCCCGCCTGGCACATTCTTCCTGTACTTAAGCCATCGTCGTTGTTGTACTTTCCATCAATGACAAGAATACGCTGCCTGTAAAACATGCCAACAATCTCCCCCTTTGGCATTGATGGCAACAGAGGCACCCTGACTCTTTTCCCCCCCTTTGACATCAATGTCAAAGAAAACACGCTACCCCTGAGCTGTTGCAATATTTTTATGAGGTATCAGATATTAAACCAACATAAACTCCCCCTGATAGGATGGACTCTCTTATTTGAGGCCTGCAGAATATTTGTATCTAAACCAGAGTCTTCTCCTTCTGATTCTTGGACCTATTCATCTTCAGCTTCCGCTGTCTCCTCTGTAGAATACTCAATATTGCTCACCTCTCTTACTGGGACTCCTTCATCAACCTTTTCTTTTCATAATTGGATGACTCCCCCTATCACTGTTCTCTCTTCTTCTGACTATTTTCCCCCTTTTTTCCTAAAAGGTTAGCTTTCCTTGTAAAGGTCTTTCCTCTTGTTATCTCTACAGGATGTCATGTATATCATTTTGTAAAACAAAATGTTGTTGTTGAAGATGTTGTTGTCCTACTGAAACATTGCATAATTGTAGCTTGTACTTTTTAAATAACCCTTGGATCTCCCCATTGATTCTCATCTATCTCTATTACTGCAATTTCATTTTTCTTCCATGATGCATACAATCCAAGGATTTTATGACCATATTCAATCACAAGAAAAAACTGCTAC
>SNQJ01S0215534.1:0-15559 GCA_010110895.2 Picea sitchensis | reverse complement strand
TTTATAAGAAGTTTAAGTCAATTGTTTTCTCCAATTGTGGAAACAATCAAGGAAATAAAACAACCATTTAAATGGACAGAGGCAACTAATAGGAACTTAAAATTGTTAAAGAAGAATATTATTGAACAACTTGCTTTAGATTTGTCATACTTTCGTAAGTTTTTCCAAGTTGAGACTGATGTTAGTGGAACTGCAATAGGAGTTATCTTAAGTCAAGAACAGAGACCAATTTCATATTTTAGTGAAAAGTTGAATGAGGCTGAACATAAATATTTTTCTTATGATAACGAGTTTTATGCAATTGTTAAAGCACTAAATAAATGGAAAAATTACCTCATGCCCAAGGAATTTGTTCTATATACTGATAATCAGGTATTACAATTCATAAGAATTCAACAAAAATTAAATCAGAGACATGCCAAGTGGGTTGAATTTCTGCAAAATTATGTATTTATAATTAAGCACACTAGTAGTAAGGTAAATAAAGTTGTTGATGCATTAAGTAGGATTAATTTAATTTTACAAGAATTTCAAGTTAGCATTTTAGGATTTTATCGACTGAAGGAAATGTATAAATAAGATGTAGATTTCAGAGATTCTTATAAAGCCTGTGAAAACCCAATTGACAACAATAGAAGCTAGAGGTTTATTTACACGATACAATAAGGCTTAATGTTCAAGGACAGTAAATTGTGTATACCAATATGTTCCATGAAGGAAAATCTAATCAAAGAGAAGCATAGTGGAGGACTATCAAGATATTTTGGGAAAGACAAGACCTTTTCTCAGATTAATGCTTTTTATTTTTGGCCAGGTTTGCAGAATGATGTGAAAAGATTTGTGGAGAAATGCATAATTTTCCAACATGCTAAAGGGAGAAGTTAGAATGTAAGATTGTATCAGTCACTACCTATTCTAGGAAAGTACAAATAGAGAGAAGACATGAGAAGAAAACAAGTCAATTGTAAATTTGGTGAATTGGCTATGGTATACTTGAGAAAGGAGAGATTTCCCACAAGAACATATAACAAGCTAAATCTTAAGAAGATTGCACCATGTAAAATTTTAAGAAAAATTTCTTATGATGCTTATGAAATAGAAATTCGAAAAGATATTTGAATTTCTCCATTCTTTAATGTTGAAGATTTGTATCCCTTCGAAGGGAAAGAGCATGTTTAAACAGATGAACCTATAAGTGATGAATATCATACCATTGGATGGAAAGATAAGTTACCTAGGATAGTTCTGAAGGAGATTGAAATAGTGTTGGATAATAAAGTGGCCAAGAGAACCAGAGGTAAAGACTACTTTCAGTATTTGGTTAAATGGAAGAATCAGCTTGTAGAGTATGCTACTTGGCTGATAGAAACATAAATTTCCAATAATGGACAAGTGTTTAATATCTCATGAACAATTATTTTCTTCCCCGTGAGTCTGATGTAGGAGCATCTGGCAGTAAATTTTGAGATTGTCCCAAGGGTGTTACACACCAAAGTGTTGCACTCCCAAATGTCACACTTTAGTATCGCAAGTATCATAAGTGTTGCAAGTGGTTCATTATTAATTGTTTCACTTAACTATCGTAAGTTTCGCATTATAAAATATCATACTTAATTGTCACATATTCCTTACACATAAATGTCGCACTTTTGCAAAGTGTCTTACTTAAATGTCACAACTTCCTCACCATGAAAAAATGAATAATATATCCCCTAGACAAATTGGAAGAGAAACCTATTGGTTGGAAGTAGAAAAAATAAACTTTTACTTAATATTTTGACCATACTTGAGGATCATCACCCCCTTTCCCATACACAAGGAGTGATGAAATTTGGACTATCGCCCGCCTAGAGTCTCTTATCAAGCAATAGTCTCCATGTACTCAGTGTTAAGGGAGCGATGAAGAAGTTGCAATTGTTCCACATTTTTCTAAGGGAATGATTTGGGGAGATATGGATTTTTTTGGGTCAATGATTTGATTCATATCTCTTTGTTTCATCCTAGGTAACAAATCCTAATCTCATGAGCTAAATCCTCAACCATTTTCCCAATATATCTCAAAGTTGTTATGCCTCAAAGCACTATATAATGAGGGTCATGCTTGAGTGAAAGGAGCAGATAATTGAAAAACATCATACTTATGATTTTTTGATACACAAGGGGATGGAATGGAGAGCTTGGAGGAGGATACTACAACATCTACTTTGATAATAAGTGCTTCATTATTAGTTTACATTAATAGATAACTTGGCTCATTCCTTTCATGTTTATGCACTCAAGTATTTACATGTCTATTGTTGTGAAAATCATTGTAGATAGATCTATTTTTACTTAACAATATAGTGTGGAATAAAGGGATCTCATATTTTTCTTTTTCAAGTCTTTTCTTGCACCTAGGAGATTGGATATCAAGGTCGGAAGGCTGGAGCGGTGAGGAAAGTCATCATAAAAAGGTGTTCTTTTCATATCTCCTCTATTCTACTTGTAGAAATATATCTAAAAGGAAAGTAGCTACCATTTGTTTCCCTTATGTCTTGGATCAAAGAAGGGGTCTTGATCCAAGGCAGGTTTCACCTGTCCGTAGGGGGAATTCACCACAATAGAAAATTGGTGACTCCACTGGGGAAAAACTATTTAGTCTTTCCTTGGTATTTCCTATCCTTTTGAAATCTTGCTTGATTGATCTTGTGATTTTGATACTTATTTGTTGGTTACTCCCTTTCCTCAGTGTCATTGAGAAGTTCATTGATTCAAACACTTAACCTTACTTCATATTTGAGCGAAAATTTTATTTTTATTTCACTTTTAACAATTTATCCCTCTCGCAAAAGGACAATTTATCCCTCTCGCAAAAGGACCTACATGGAGATAGTACCATGTTCATCTCACTCCCATAGTAGTCTAGGGAGTGATAGTCCCTTATCATCTCCCTCTCTACATAGGAACATGAGTGATAGTCCTTGTATTGAGTGAATTTGGGCTTGTTTTGCTTTTTGACTTTTGGTGTTTTGCCTCAAAAAAATTTATTGGAGTCTTATTTGCTTGATTAAAGTATTAATTTTGTAAATATCAGTGATCATCACATGATTTATTGCATCTTTTTAAGTTGGCATTTTCCTTCAAATTGAAGAATGTTCATGATTCCCTAGGTTAACCAAATCCTTTGGGTCAGTTCATTTCAACGACAGTTTGTTCCTCATCAATTGTAGGTTTTCTGTTGCAGGAGCATTGCTCCACCTTAGCAACGCTTCATCTATTTAGCACTTCAAAGTTGATTCAAGGAAGGGAGAGGCGCATCCCTCCCATTTTTAAATTTTTAAATGTAAATTTAATGCAATTAAATAATGTAAGGATGGAAGAGTCAAGTTGATGCCTTTGTATAGGAAGTAGATGAAGTCGCCTTTATTAGGATTGAGTTAGAACAGATCTTGAGCTTTGCCTCAGATTTGAGATGTATGTGGTATTTTATTGTAATGTGCCTCAGTAGATAGGCATTTTAAATGGTGATTGGACACCACTAGAGTAGTTTGGAGGGAAAGCTCGATGATCCCCTCTTGTATAAACCTCTGTAAAATATGCCCAATAGAGGTTGTTGAAATTTGATGAAAAAAAATATTGTAAGCAAAGAGGAGAGAAGAGCTAAGAATCTGTTGCAGTCTAAGATTTTGTGCACATATATTGTAACTGACATTCACATTAATACAAAAGAGCATATTTCACTTTTTATGAGTTTTTGTGTGGTGAATGTGTGTTTTATGAATGTCATTTGTTTGTTTATGAGTTTATGTTGTAGATGTATGTGATAGGTTCCATCTACAGGAGGAATATAGAATTCACTATCTAGTTGTGAATTTGTTGAGTTGTTCTTGGTTCTTTAGGTTAAGTGTAACGAGTCCATGACAGAGTCTTGAAACTATGTGAACCAGCGCAAGTAGTGTGCATCTGAATTATGCCTTGAGTTCAGAGGAGAACGTGCCAAGAGGGACCCTAGAATAATTCACAATCTCGAGGAGGAGCCTCATGGTTAATGAACACCCTGGAGCAAAGCCTGTGCAAGAGTAACCATAGCTAGAGTTACTAGAAAACTCTGTAGAGATCTTCCAGGAGGGCATTGAGTAGGTGCAAGTGTGTACAAGCGATGTTTTTTTAGATTTCTATAAGAAGAGTGTCAGGGAGGACACTGACAGAGTTGTTGAACAATCTAGGGAAAGAGCTCTACAAGTGTGCATTGAGAAAACATGAGGAGTTCATGAGTGAACCTGAAATATATCAAGATTTAGGAGGAAGACCTGTGCAAGGAGTGCGTCAGGACAACACTTCGACAAGTGTTGAGAAAGTATAATGATCAGGAAGGTGCAAGGACTGTGCCATAAGTGGAGTGTTTCAACTCTTCATAACCTTAGGAGGATGAGCGTTAAGTGTTAGGAGGGCACAATAATTCCTTTGAGGGAGAATAAGGGTCAAGTACCTTAGAAATCTGAACAACTGCAAGGCTCGGGAAAGATAGTGCAAGTGTGCACAGTGACCCTGCATAGCGAAGCAGAGGCCCGGGACCTTTACGGGTTCAAATTGTGAAAATAGTGTAGGTTTTCACTAAAGAGAGAACAATGTGTGCGCCAAAGTTAGAATTATTCCAAGTTATGAAGCTTAGAAGGAGAAGCATAAGTTGATACCCAGCAGTCGAGTTCGTAGGAGAAGGTTCAAGGGCCAAAACCTTTGAACACTTAAAAATTTTCCCAAATTCGGGAGAACGAAGAAGCTCAGGAGGAGGAGCAATAGTTTCCATCAGATCAGCTGCAAAGAGAAGATCTAGACCATTGAATTATACATCCAAAAACCAGGATGAGCACGCCAAGGAGAAGGACAGATCCCAACCATCGGATCTGGGTGCGAAGGATTGCCATCCGTTGGATCCAGGTAAAGTGCATGCACTTTAATCTTCTTAAGTGCACAGGAGGGTGGACTCGTTAAATCCCGAAGTCCCAAAGTGGATCGGTAACGTCCATCGTTCAGAAGAACACGTGGCGGAGATCTATGTACTTTGGAGGAAATCACTTCGGTGAAAATCTTGTGTGGAGTGAGCCAAAACTCCCGAAGTCCTGAAGTAGTGATGTCCATCATGACCGTTGATCTGAGGAGGACACGCATCATCATATCATGAAATTCAAGGGAAAGAGTACGGAGAAAGTGGCGTCATAGACTGGAAGTCGTCTAAAGCTCCAGAATGTAGGAATCCAAATCCTAGTCATGGATTGTGTGGACACGTGGTTCTAGATCTGTCACTTCGATGATAGAGAACTTAGGGGAAAATGAAGGGTGAAGGAATGAAAAGTCTCGAAGGACGAAGTGTCGAACTCCATCTAAAAAATCTATTGGAAAAGGGACGCATGGTAAAATATTTGCCACTTCATAGGATTGACACTTTGGGAGAAATAAGAGAAAGGGGGCGTTTATTGTAAGTCGCCCAAAGGGGAATCAAAGGACAATCTCGATCGTGGATTGAGGTGAGTATGTGGTGCGTGATCCATAGCTTTGGGTAGAATTACTTCAAGGAAAAAGAGTGTTGAAACATTTGAAACTCCCAAACGCTGAAGTTCCAAAGTAGATCACATTCATTGGCTATCAGGAGAGCATGGACCGTACATTTGGTCCAAGTGATTTTGTCGATTCGAAGTTCGGGGAAAAAGTGGTCGGGTGCGTTCAAAAGCGTTGAGGCCTGAATTGCCGAAGGAATCAGGAGTTGTTGATTTAGAAGGATGTGGGGCGCCTGATATGTAGCTCTACGTATGGAATACTCTGGAGGAAAAAGGTGTTTGGAGTGCTCAGAACTCCCAAAGGTCGAAGTCCTGAAGTGGATCACACTCGTTCATTGTTGGAGGAATGTGAATCGTAGATATTGTCCAAGTAAGTTCGTCAATTCGGGGTTCAGGTAAAAAGGATTCAACTGGAGTTGAAATAGTCGAAATCAAAAATTTTGAAGCACCTTAGGGTTTAGCCTCTGGCCACAACCTGAGGTCATATGAGGAGAGGGGCCTAGCGGAAGGAGCTAGTGCCCGCCAATTTAAAATTTCCAAGAGCACCAGGAAAAGGGCATGTGGGTTACATAGGACTTGTGCCTAAGGAGATAAGGGGCCTGTGTTGAATCAATTTGGGGACTATCAGGGTCCCGAGGAGCTAATTTGGCTCAGTGAATTGAACGATCCTAGACCAGGAGGTCGAGCAGCCCCAAGAGAGTGAGGGGGTTTGCATCATTTTCAAACTCGTGTTGTTTAATTCCAAAACCTTTTGAGTCTTCTACTTGATTGATTTGGCATCCTTTTCTTTGATTTGGAGATTGTTTGTGGTTCATTGAGCCTAATTGATTGAAGCTTTTGGTTTCACATTTTTGGAAAACTTTTGCTTCCTTGGATATACTCTTAATCTCTTTTGGATCTATTGCAACTTTGCATATTTTTCATTGCTACTTGAATCTTGAGGTCTCTTAAAGTGATTTTCAATTTATTTGCATTTTTCATTCTTTTTTGGATAAGTGTTGAAAAGCATCTTTGTTTGGATTATTTTAAATATTGATTGCTTGTTTACTTCACCTTATTTTGTTTTGAAATCCTTTGTGAGTGACATTGATTTATTTCATATTTATTGAAAGAAAAAATGAGAGAAGTGTTTATTTTTGGGTTTTCATGCAATTTGAAAAAGAAAGAAAAAATTAGTTGGAGCATTTTAGTACATGTTTTAGAGCTTGTCTTGAATTTGTTTGGAATTTTGGGAACATTGAATTGGATAGTTTGGCATTTTAAAGACAAAAATCTGAGAATTGCATCAGTATTGAGTGTTTGTATACATTAAGAAGTGAAAAATTTCTCTTCTCCTTCCTACACATAGAATTCATTGAAAGAAATAGTTTGCACATCATTCTCTCAGCATGGTTTTGGAGTCAAGTCATTCACATCATAATTTTCACCTCCATACACCATTTTGAGTAAGGAAATCCATTAATCAACCAATGTGCTTAATAAAACTAATTATATTTTTTCTGTATATAACATCAGCAATAGTCTAAGGATAGGGCTTTTGGATTAGGGTGAAGTGATTAAATTATCCAAGGCTACTAAATGAGACTGTAGAACACTAAAGAGTAATAAAATCCAATTGTCATATAGGAATAGTTGGGAACCCTCTCTAGCACAAGGGATAAACATAAGGTCGCATGCATAAGAGCAACAAATATTACCCCTCTAGAGATTAACCAATCATATCAGAAAGAGAGTATATTGGGGGTTTTTCTTGATCTTCATTGGTTCATTTGGTATTGATGCTTTGTGGATCTAGAATTTGTTCGAGTTCCTCAGGAGTTTTACTAGTCCACTTGTTTTCAGTCCTATGGAAGCGCTTCAAAATTTGTTATCCTACCCATACATTAGGTCTTGAATGATGATTGTACCTCCCTGGAGGCCGGCTGCGATTTGGTAACCCTAGTAACTGTTTCTAGGTATCTACAGAGGTTACTGTGGGGGGCTTCCCATGGTACCTAGGGAAGACATCATATCACACTTTCAATACCCTTTGGAGGGTGACCCCACGAATCAAGGATTGTTTTCACCAAGAAGGGATGTTAGGTAGAGGTCGGGGTAAGTACTTCTCATTTATTCATTGATGGCTTGATATCCCATCTTCAGAATATCTTTTCATCTACTGCTTCCTTGGTTTATTAATTTTAGATTTGATAGGGGTGTGTTCTTTCGACTTTAATAGGTGGCCTTAGGGATCGTTATTTTTATTATATTTTCACAGTGGCCGACCAAGATCTCTGAAGATCTCAGAGAATGCAAGGGTTAGATCCTAAAGAACATGAATTTCCACACAACCCTTATAGCAAAGGAACTATTAACGAAGAATTTGGTTCTAAAGATGGGAGTATATCTCTCATAACTAACCAACTCGAAGAACCAATCACAACTTTTGTGGAAGGAATTGTCCCTTACGCAAATCCTCTTATGACCAATCCTCTCGGTCCATTGCTTGTTGAATTACCGTCCATGGGACCTATTGATTATTTTTCTTCTTACCATTTACCACTCGACACATTCAGTAGACATTTTTTTGGCATGACTACTACATCACTCGATTATACAAATGGAGTGATGATACCCTCAATTAATGCTATGATAGTTTCCATGGCCTGCATCACTACTATTGGTACTTCTCCTTTAGGGGAAATGATGGTGACCCATGTTACCCCATCACAACATCTTATAAACCCAACTTTTATTCCCACCTCTCTAGTTCCACATATGCATGCACCAAGTGCTTTACTTAGACATTGTTTTCCTTTTCAATCTATTCAGGTGGCCAGTAGTGTTGCTTCCTCAAACCCTACAACAAGTACATTTTTTTCCCCATCTAGTCAAATAGGTCATACATTGACAGTTACACAAATTTTTCATCCTACACAAATTGTTCCACTAAAAAAAATTTCTACCCCTCTCATTGGGCGACAAGTTGCATCCTCGATTGCACAACCATATTCAATCATGGGGAAATAGTCGATATGGGGACAACATCCAGTTGGGTAGAAAAAACAAGTTGGTGGACAACAACTATTTTTTGATAAGAGGCCAGTTGGGGAAACCCTCAACTGCAGGACAATATGCATCATGGGGTTAGTAGCTAGTTGGGGACCAACCCTCAACTGCAAGACAATCTGTATCATGGGTTCAACAACTATCTTGGGGGAAACCCTCAACTACAGGGAAATATGCACCATGGGGTCAACAACTAGTTGGGGGGGAAACCTCGACTGTAGGGAAATATCCATCATGGGGTCAACAACCAGTTGGGGGGAAACCCTGAATTGTAGGGAAAGCTTCACCTTGGGGTCAACAATCAGTTGGGGGAAGCAACTAGTTTGGGGGAAATCATTCACTAGAAACCAGGCAGGAAAATATCTCCCTGGAAAAAAGTAGGGCCCATCCTTTACTCGAAACCAACCTCAAGCCTAGGGATATACCATCCTAACCACTCCCACGGGACTTTATCTTGGTCAACCTTATCTATGGGAGATGAATACTACATGGGATCCACAAGGAAATTTCCCTACTCAATCCATGAACCCTATGATGTCTACTCCCCAACCCTACCCATAACACGATAGGGGAGGACCATCTCAATATGTATATAGTCCTACTAGTGTTCCTATGCCATACCAATATTAATAGTATCCACAAGCAAACTACCAACTTCTTTTTTTAGCTACTTTGGATTTATGGGATTTGTCGAGATTAACTAATGATCCCATACTACACGCCCCATTTTGGCCTCCAATCCCTTCCAAACCACCTTTTGATATCCCAAAGTTCGATGGAAAACCTGGAGAAGACCCTAACAACCATGTTATGAAGTTCCATCTTTATAATTCTTCTAACTCCTTGATGGAAGATTCTATTCGATTAAGACTTTTTCAAATAATTCTCATAGGTTCGACAACCAAATGGTATATTGAGTTTCCATGACACTCCTTTAGTGACTTTAATTCACTAGATATGTCCTTCTTAACACACTTCCAACTATTGATTCGAGATGAGACCGGTATAGAGATTTTAAACTCATTTAGGTAATCCACTTCCACCCATATATTTGATCATATTCATGAGTGGAGGCAATGGGGATGATTGATTAAAGCTAATATTCTAGGACAAATCTTGGCAAATTGGTTTACGAAGTCACTTTTACTACCCATTTCTAGAGATGTTTCCATGGGAGGTGTTGCCAATGAGGAGAAAGGAATCATTTGTGTTGAATGTTTAGACTTGTTATATTCCTAGTCTGGCACACTTTACCATCTCATTCCTCATTCTCCTTGTATGTCGAATGATCCTTCGAGACTAGCCTCAGAAACCCATGTCGATGGTATGATAGGTTACGTTACTATGCATTTTTCAACCCAATGGATTGGGAAACCAGGCCAGACAACCTCATCCCCAGCCTTATTTCAGACTGTTACCAAATATGCTTCTTCTCCTGCACAAACCTCTGAGGTGAATGTGGTCCAATCCACTCCATCACAACAATCTGGAGGCAAGAAGAAAGGTAAATAAAAATCCAAAAAGCATTCTAACTATCGGGAGAACAAAAAAAATCAAACTGTTGTTGACACAAAACAAAGAAGGAAGGAAAATGTTCCCTACCTAATTTGTGTAGAGGACCATTATACTAAAGAGTATCCTCACCATGAGGAAGTCAACAAATTTTCGAAAGGTACCTCTCAACAGGAAGTGTTAACCAATTTTTTTCCACCTCAACAACAACAAATGGTTTCACAAAATCCCATGCCTCCTCAAGGGGTCAACTCAGGTCATCCTCACCATGGGGATGCTTCTTCAAGCACCCAAGTTTTTATGTGTAAGGAGAGGATTAGTTTAACGACTAGAGAAAATAATTAGGACACTCCTCCATATGGAAATGTCAATGGAAATGGAGGTAATCCAAATAAACCCTCTACCTCCATTACTCCTACACATTTAGGCCCTCTGCAAATAGAAAATCCTACATATAACATAGTGTTGCACCCACCAAAGAGAAAAATTCAAAAATTGATCTTTAATCCAAGTTCTCACATTGCCCAAAACTATAATATTGTTGAATATTTGGCACAGGAAACTTGTGCTATGTCGACGTTCAAATTTATACAACAATGCCCCAGTCAACATATAACCCTGGTGTCAGCCATTAGAGCTATGGATCCAAAAACATCAAACATGATCATGTTTAATCTATAATATTTTAAATCGAGGCTCTCCCGCCACCTTTCATTTCAAATCCATACGATCGTTTGTGGGAACAATATTCATCATATTGTTTTAGATGAAGGATATTCAACCTGTGTAATGTCTTTATCCTATTGGAGAGCCATTGGTTCTCATAAATTAAACTAGTCTCCCACCACCCTTAAATCGTTTGATGGACGCAGCTTCACACCTTATGGAATTTTACCCTCTTTACCCATTGAATTGGGAGGAAAAACCATTTATGTTGATGTGGAAGTGGTATATATACCCTTGTTTTTTCTTGGTTGAAGTTGGTTTTATGCGATGACCATTGTTGCATCTTCGGTTTTTCATTTGTTGCAATTCCCTCATCAAGGGAAAATTGTGACTATTGACCAACTCGATTATTGTACACTGGATTTCTGTAACAATAATACTAGAAATATCCCTTTGTTGGAACCGTCCACTATATAGTATGAGAGCACAGGGGTATGTCTCCTCAAAGATTCCTCGCTCATGGGGATTTTTCCCTTTCCTTCCCATAATCGTCTACAACAATTTGCCACTATAAACATCATTTTGACTATGGTACAATGATCCTATTATTCATATGATCCTTGGGTAGTTCCTAGAAAATATGAGTTTGAATCACTAGGTGAAACCATTCCACTTAGTCTTGTTGAGGCCGCATATGATGCAATTAAATCTACCTCTTATATCTCATATTTTGATGACCATCCTCTTGTGGCATCATATCCCTACTCTCTACCTTCCTGGATAGACTCCTATCTATCATTTTTTTATTATCTCACATGTAATTTCCGATTATAAGATTCCATTAGGGATATTATGAACTTAGATGAGTCACCATGGGAATATTTCCATAATCGATCATCTTTACTTCCTAATATGGATGCATTAGAGAATAAAATTGAATCCATCATTTCACCTGATATTGTCAAAAATACTCAGTCCCCTATTCTTACTTACGGCACTGTCTCTGAAGGTAATCTTGGGAACATTATGTCAATTATTTCTACTGACATATCAATGAAACCTGGTCTCGTGGAAAATATACAACTTGGACAAAATTTCTTGCCTGATGAAATTAAAGATTACACAGCCTTGTTTGAATAATTTTATGATGTTTTCTCTTGGAGTTATACAGATATGCTAGGTATTTATCCTTCCATAGTCATTCATGAGATCAAAACCTACCCTAGAGTCAAATATTTCCGGCAAAAATGTCTCCCAGTGCACACTCAAAATACAGTGGGTATTAAAGCACAAGTTGAAAAATTGTTGAAAGTTGGTTTCATTTACCTTGTACCATTGACTCAATGGGTATCCAACATTGTTCCAATTATGAAGAAACAAGGGACTATCAGAGTTTGTATTTATTATAGGGACCTTAAAAAGGCTTATCCTAAAGACAATTACCCTACACCCTTTATCGAACAAGTTATCGATATCTATGCTGGAAGTGCCATATTTTCATTCATGGATGGCTTTCTGGCTATAATCAAATTGAAATCCTCCCATTTGACCAGCACAAAAAAAACTTCATATTCCCTTGGGGAAAATTTTCTTATCATAAATTACCTTTGTTCCTTAAAAATGTTGGAGCCACTTTTCAACAGACCATGTCGTATGCCTTTCACGATATTAAGCACATATTGGATCCTTATCTCGGTGAATTTCCTGCTCATTCCACTTGTCGAGAGAATCATATTCGGCATCTTAGATCCATTTTTCTTCGATGTCGATACTATAATACTAGCCTGAATCTGAACAAGTTCCTTTTATGCGTTGAAACTGAGAGACTTCTAGGATTCATTATCTCCAAGGAAGGGATGAAGGTTGATCCCTTAAAGGTTGAGGTTATCATATCATTGTTGCCTCCAACAACGCTTCACCAACTTCAAATTTTGCAAGGGAAGGAAAAATTTCTATGTCGCTTCATCCATAATTATATGGAAATTATGAAAGGATTTATGCGCTTATTGAAAAAGGATGTTCCTTTCATTTGGGACAATCAATTCCAAAAATCATTTGATGAACTCAAACACGCATTAACCAACTCTTCATTATTACATCCCTGGGATTATATGAGACATTACATCCTTTACCTTGTCGCATCCATTTCCACTGTTGGAATGGTCCTAGTCCAGGAGGATGACAACGATGAAGAAGATGTGATATATTACCTTAGTAAGAGCCTTGTAGGCCTTGAAATGTGTTATTCCCACGTTGATAAGTTATCTTTGACAGCAATAATTGTTGCTCAATGGTTTCTTCACTATATTTTAATCCATAAAAATTTAATCATTGTAGATTCCAACCCCATGTACAACATATTGAAACGTCAATTACTAGCGGAGAAATATTCTCGTTGGATCATTCTTCTCCTGTAATTCGATCTGGATTTGCAAAATCTAAAGCCAAGAAATCTTTAGTTTTTGTCGATATTATGTGTGACCTTCCCCATACTAATGAGGAAATTGTGCCCAATGACTCTCTCCCTGATGATTACTTGTTTCTCATTAGTATGTATGGCCCATGGTATGGGGATATCACTTTGTATCTTCAAACCCAACAATTTCGACCGGAACTATCTCGTGAAGATCTTTGTCATATTCGCCATCATGTGAAACATTACTTTATCAATGGAGACACTTTGTATCGATGTGATATTGATTATATACTATGACTATGCTTAGCACATGACGAAGCCAAAAGATTTCTCAATGAATTTCACTACAGATCATGTGGCAGTCATCTTTCTGGGATGGATACAGTCCACAAAATATTGTGTGCAGGATATGTTTGGTCATCAATCTTCAAATATTATATAAATGTCGTTAATAAATTACAACCATTTCATGTTTTTCATCATAAAACAAGTTCTCATCCTAATCGACGTCATCCAGTAGTTGTCTTCATCCCTTTTGCAAAATGGGGTATTTATTTTATGAAATGTAAGCCTACCTTGGTTGGGGGGCAAGGGTATATTATAGTCGCCATACACTATTTCACTAAATGGGTTGAGGATATGCCTACATTTATAGATGATGGAAAAGCTAATGCAGTATTCATGTTTAATCACATTATTACTAGATTCAGAGCCTCGCAAGAAAATGTCATTGACCATGGTTCACATTTTTGAAACCACATAATAACTGAGCTAAGCAGAAAATTGGGTTTTCGTCATGAAAACTCATCCCCATACTACCCCTAAGAGAATGGACAAGTAGAGGCCAACAATGAGGTCATGAAAACCATGATCTAATGGATGGTGGGGGAACAAAAATCAAATTGGCACTTGAATCTTTTTTCGGCACTATGGGCTTACAGGACATTCATGAAAATGACTACTGGGTTTACACAATTTCATTTGGTTTATGTCCTAGAAGTCATCTTACCAATTGAATGTGAAATTAAATCACTCCAATTAGTCATTGAACTAGTACCCAACACCTCTTCCGAGGAAGAGCAATTCTTATACTTGAAAAAACTTTGATAGACGTGTCGTGATGTTTCTCTTGCTAATGACTCATAAAAAGTGCATCAAGACTCAATACGAAAAATCCATTCGACCTCATTTCTTTCAAGAACGCGAGCTAGTTTTAGTCTATGACCAATACCATGATAAACTAGGGCAAGAAAGTTATAACCCATGTGGCATGGTCCTTACATCATGAAACAAGCACTACAAAAGGGCATGTATGAGTTGGTTGACTACAATGGAATCCCTCTAAAAGAGCCTCAAAATGGGCTCTACCTAAAAAAGTACTATTCTTAGGGACATCCTACATTTGTTCTTTGTATACTAATGTACCATATATTTTGGTGTGTTTTGGTTGCAGTGTGGTTTTTTCTTTTGCACATAGGACTTTCTTTCATTTATGACCACTTATCCCACTTTGTGCTTGAATGCAAAAATGCCAGGGTCCTCTCTTGTGTATTTTGGATTTGTTGATGTTGTTAGTCAATATACTCAGAACCTTTCTTATGTAGCTTGGGTGGTTTATTCCCCCGCTAACAAGTTAGTGAGTGCAGGAGGAGTTTTCCTTGGTCCTACGACAAATAATGTCGTGGAATATTACGTTGTCATTGGACTTTTGACAAAGGTTTCCTCTTTTTTCATTTCTCATCTAATCATTAATCTCAACTCTCAACTTGTGGTCTATCAACTAAACCACGTTTATTTTGTCTATGATGCTACATTAATTCAAATTTACTTAATGGTTCACCTCCTTGAACGGTCATTCAATTACATCCAATATCGACATATACCAAGGGAGTCTAACACGGTAATCGATTCACTTACTAATTTATTATTAGACTGGCATCCAACACATAGATAAATCACAAGGAATATAAAAGTGTGGAAACGAAAACCATCATTCGATTAAAACACTTAATATAAGCATCTGAAATGAAATCCATGTATATATATCATAGAAAACATTTTTCTACGTCATAAAATCCAAAATGTACATAGGGGGCAAAAATGGGCTATATCGCCCATACATCATCGCAAAACTAGGACAGTATATAGGACTCTACTCATCATCCTATGGAACATTATGCTCATGATAAAATATCATCACTCGTGCCACTCGACGTAACAAATAGTTGATACTCTCAGGTACTCCTACAGTGTGCCTCTGGATGTGATAAGGAACATCCTTCATCCGCATCGCGGGGACATCCATGATGAGCCCCCTTAGGTCCCTTTCCACACTCAGATCCCTCCAGCATCAATATCCTCTATCTATTAAGCCTCTCTATGT
>SNQJ01S0215531.1:7388-22854 GCA_010110895.2 Picea sitchensis | reverse complement strand
TTTTTCTATAGTTTTTTTTAATTAAATTTATATTTATAATTTATAATTATCATATTAAGATTTTTTATATATTATTAAAATGTTTATTGTTACAAATGATATAAACAATTAACAATTAATCACTTTATTTATCATTACAAACTGAGTTAATAAATTTTTAGAAATGATATAAACAATTAAAATAATTATCAATATAAAATGAGCTAACTAATTAACAATTATTCATTACAATTCAACTTTTTCTACATTAAAAGTAATATTATAATTGACAATTATTCACTAATATTATTTCAAAAAATGTTAATTAACAAATCTATATTTATAATTTACAATCACTATATTAAGATTTTTAAATATTATTAAAAAGGTTTATTTTTAGAAATGATATAAACAATTAACCATTATTCACTTTATTTATCACTACAAAATCAACTAATCAATTTTTTTTAAGAGATGATATAAACAATTAACAATAATTACCACTACAAAATGAAATAATAATTATTAACAATTTAGAAGTCCACTTTTTCTTGCATTAAAACTAATATTATAATTAACAATTATTCACTAATATTATTTTTACACATGATATAAACAATTAACAATAATTAACAAATCTATATTTTATCAATACAAAATCAGCTAATAATTTTTTAGAGATGATATAAACAATTAACAATAATTATCACTACAAAATGAAATAATAATTATTAACAATTTAGAAGTCCACTTTTTCTTGCATTAAAACTAATATTATAATTAACAATTATTCACTAATATTATTTTACACACAGATATAAACAATTAACAACAATAACAAATCTATATTTATAATTTATAATCACTATATTAAGATTTTTATATATTATTAAAATGTTAATTAACAAATCTATATTTATAATTTATAATCATTCATATTAATATTTTTATATATTATTAAATGTTTATTTTTAGAAATGATATAAAAAATTACACAACTATTCACTTTATTTATCACTACAAAATCAATTAATAAATTTTTAACAATTATTCACTTTATTTATCACTACAAAATCAACAAATAAATTTTTAGACATGATACAAACAATTAACAATAATTATTAGCACATAATGAACTAATAACTAATTAACAATTATTTAGTACAATTCCACTTTTTCTGTATTAAAACTAATATTATAATTAACACATTTAATATAACAAAAATAAAAAATAAAATATTAACTCTTTGAATAAAGTAAAATAAAAATTAGTTAGGAGAAGAGTCCATTAACTTGCTCATCTAGTTCCATTTCCACTTCTCTGTCTTCTACCTCTGAGGGGTCCAGGGTTGCAGCAGTGGAGCTGGTTGTTGGGATGATTGAGGTTTTCCCTTGGGTATCATGTGCCTTCCCTTCGCTGGATTGAGGGGTGTTATCTCAAAGGCTTCAGGGCCCTCCATGCCCCTCCTCTTGTTGTTGTTGCATAATCTCAAATTGGTTGATCATTGTTATTTCCTGGATGGCCCACGCTTTGGCCACTGTCTCCTTGTCTACACGCTTGCTCAAGGCCGGGTGTGAACCCCCTTTGTCTCTTTGTTTCTGCTTCCTCGGTTTCCTTTGATAGAAGTAAGTTGAGGGGATGTACCCCCTATAGAGGTGCTCGTGTTCATGGCATTTTCAACATCTAAAATGTATCGTGTTCATAGTCAATGGTTTGCACCCAATCCTCATCCTGGTATTCCAGTGTGATCGATCCCGGGAGCAGTTTAGCGATATTCAAGTACACACAGATCTGTGCATATGATGTGTACCTGCGTTGCTTGGTGGTTTCAGAGGATTTTACATAGATGCCGATGGTGTTGCATATGCCGGCCAAGACCTCTTATAGCCAAAATTCCTGGGGGAGAGATTATAGTCTAATCCATACTGGTGCGTGGGTGAAGTATTCCTTTTCGGGGCTGAATTTTTTTGTCCAGAATCTCAAAAAGAGACCTGCCGAATTAAAGAAAAATGAGTCGTCGTCGAAGATGTGGTTCCGATATTCTAGGTTATTAAGGATTATTGTGAACAAACCTTTGGAGCTCTAGCTACTGCATCATAGTAACCTTTGGGTTTCCACCATTGATATATCCATTTCACCGGTTCCTTTTTTGAGGGCCATAGCCCTAAAAATTTGTTGATTAAAGTGCAGTCTCTCATGTATCGCCTCTCTGCTCCTCAATCCCAGGTGTGCGTTTACAATGTATTTTGGGGCTTGCGATGCTTGGGGGATGCATTTTCTTGGTACCCAAAGTCGAGTTGTACTTTCCACGGCTGGAGCTTTCCCTAAATCTATATCCATCTCTTGATCTTTGAATGTCCCCTCGAATATGAGTTGTGGTATAAGATCCAGGGGGGTTCGAAGATTGGGTGCATGGAGCCGCATTCGTTTTTCCCCAGTGCCATAGGGGTCGCTAGAATGGCCTCTCCTCCCCTCATTCTGGATCATTGTGCCCTGTAGTTGAGGTGCACTAGGTCGGCAACCCTAGTCTCTAGAAGGCTACTGTTTGAGAGGTTCTATCTTATGAAATTGAATGTGATGAGAAATTTTCTTTCTAATATAAGAGGTTATTCCTCTTATCCCTCTACAAGATGATTTTTTGTTCTAGGTCGACGTCAAGACAAATCGTTTTATGTTAGGGACCTTAAAGTCTTCATGCTCTCATGCTTCAACTAGACAAATAATATTATAATGCACTAATATTATGGATAAAAAATATGAGTGATTAATAATATATATATATATATATATAACGTTAAGCATGTTTATTTTGTATATTTTTGTAAATGGTTGAATGAATAATATTGTCCATTATCTAATTAATAAATTTTCTATTTTAGTAATAATCCCAAGTTTTTTTTTCATGAAATCTATATTGGCACTTATAATCACTATATTAAGATTTTTTATATATTATTAAAATATTTTATTTTAGAAATGATATAAACAATTAAATGCAATTATCATTAAAAAATAAGCTAATAACTAATTAACTCAATTATATAATCATTATAATCATTATAATCATTTAATTATAATAATCATTATATATTAAAAAAATCATTATATTAAAAAAATTATATATTATTAAAAATGTTAATGAACATATCTATATTTATATAATTTATAATCACTATATTAATATTTTTATATATTATTAAAAATGTTTGCCTTTTAGAAATGATATAAAAATTAACAACTATTCACTTTATTTATCACTACAAAATCAATCTGACAAATTTTTTTAATAATTATTTACTTTATTTATCACTACAAAATCAACAAATGAATTTTTAGACATGATATAAACAATTAACAATAATTATTAGCACATAATAAACTAATAACTGATTAACAATTATTCAGTACAATTCCACTTTTCTGTATTAAAACTACTATTATAATTACACATACTAATATAACAAAATAAAATAAAAATACTATTATTAAAAAGAATTAAAATAAAAACTTAGTTGAGAAGAGTCCATTAACTCTGTTCATCTTAGTCTTCCAAAGGAATTTGATCCAATGGTTAGGAGCAGGGAGTTTTTCACCACTGGGCAAGGTTCAACTCTCGTGAGGGATTTACGCGGGAGCCATGGGACACCTTTGAGGTAAGTGGTCAACTCCTTGAGGTAGTGGTCGGAACGCGGTGGTTGCACCGAGATAAATATAATAAATGGTATCGCGGACTGCGCAATACATAAGTGGAGGTCAAAGCCCACCTATCTCGAATCCTTTAAGTCCCCGAGGTAGGACAGCTCTGGGTGATGGAGTGTGTGTTGTTAAGCCACTCAGTAATGTTAAAGTCACCTGTTCGAACCCTGCGGGGATTGAAAAATCCAACCATGTTAAGGGGTTGGTGTGGCTCACAAAGTTAAAGTGATCCCCGTGATTTTGATGGCTTAGGATGTTCCCTGAAGTCGGTTTCTCAAACCACGTGTTAATCACAGGGCCACCGTGTCCCCGCATAAATTAACAGAAAAAAAACAAAAACTTGTTTACTCTGCTCCATTTCCACTGCCTTCTACCTCTGAGGGGTCCAGGGCTACAGCAGTGGAGCTGGTGGTTGGGATGATTGAGGTTTTCCCTTGGGTATCATGTGCCTTCCCTTCGCTGGATTGAGGGGTGTTATCTCAGGCTTGTGGGCTCCTCTCCATGCCCTCCTCGGGTTGTTGCATCCCCAAATTGGTCAGATCATTGCTACCGGATAAGCATTGTTGAAGCCACTCTTGTCTCCCCTTGTTCACGCTGTCTGCCTGCGGTGAACCCTTGTTCCTTGTTTCCTCGGGTTTCCTTTGATAGTAAGTGTTGAGGGACACCCCCTGAAGAGGTGCCTATGCTCATGGCATTTTCAACATCTAAATAGAATGTTTTCATAATCAATGGTTTGCATCCAATCCTCATCATCCCCGTATTCCGAATGATAGATCCTGGTAACGACTTTCCAATGTTCAGATAAACACATATCCGTGCATAGGAGGTATACCTTTGCTGCTTAGTGGCTTCTGATGATTTGACATACACTCCTATTGTATTTCCTATGCCCACCAAGACCTCTTCCATCCATAATCCTACGAAAGGGAAAATATAGTCTTAACTTCTATTCAGGGTGTGTGTGCAAAGTCCTCCGATTCAGGGCTAAATTTTTTGGTCCTCGCATCTCAAAAAAAGAGACCCGCCGAATTAAAGAAAAACGAGTCGTCGTCGAAGATGTGGTTCCGATCTTCTAGGTTATTAAGGATTATTGTGAACAAACCTTTGGAGCCTAGCTTCAGAGATCATAGTAACCTTTGGGTTTCCACCATTGATATATCCATTTCACCGGTTCCTTTTCCGAGGGCCAGGGGCCTAAAATTTGTTGATTAAAGCGTAGTCTCTCATGTATTGCTTCTGCTCCTCAATCCGAGGTGTGCTTACAATTTATTTTGGGGCTTGCCGTGCTTGGGGGACGCATTTTCCTGGTACCAAAAGTCTGGAAGCTGCATTTCTGCCACTGGAGCTCTGTGAATTCATATCCATCTCTTTGATCTTTGAATGTCCCCCTCGATAAGGAGTTGTGGTATAAGCATCCGGGTCTGGCTGGGTGCTTGGAGCCGACTGCTTTTCCCCAGGCAGCCAGCTTGTAGGGAAGGGCCCCTCTCAGCCTCCCTCATTCAATCATTGTGCCCTCAGGAGCAAGTGGAGGTGCACTAGGTCGGCAACCTAGCCCTAGCTAGCCACATCACCGGTTTCGAGGGTCGACCATGAAATTGAATGTGATGAGAAATTTTCTTTCTAATATAAGAGGTTATTCCTCTTATCCCTCTACATTATGATTTTTTGTTCTAGGCCGACCACAAAACAAATCCTCTATGTTAGACCTTAAACTCCATGCTCTCATACTAACCACACACAATAATATATTATAATGCACTAATATTATGAATAAAAAATATATGAGTGATTAATAATTCATATATATATATATATATATATATATATATATATATATATATATATATATAATGTTAAGTATGTTTATTTTGTATATTTTTGTAAATGTTTGAATGAATAATATTGTCCATTATCTAATTAATAATTTTTCTCTCTATTTCTTAATACAATTCCAAGTTTTTTTTCATGAAATTTATATTTATAATTTATAATCACTATATTAAGATTTTTATATATTATTAAAAATATTTTATTTTAGAAATGATATAAACAATTAACATTAACTATCATTACAAAATAAGCTAATAACTAATTAACAATTATTCAATATAATTCCACTATTTGTGCATTAAAACTAATATTATAATTAACATTACCTCAATATAACAAAAATTTTAACCTAAATAAAGTAAAATATATTATATGACATAAATATAAAATATTGAAAATTAGTACAAAATCAACTAATAAATTTTTTAACTTTTAGAGATAATATAAGCAATTAACATTAACTTAATATAACATTAATGAGCTAATAACTAACATTAACATTACCTTAATATAACAAAAAGTAAAAAAAATAAAATATTAACTTAAATAAAATAAAAATATATTATACACATAAATAAAATAAAATATATTATATGACATAAATATAAAATATTGAAAATTAGTTAGAGAAGAGTCCGCTAATGCTATCACCTTATATATAGAATAGGTAGCTTGATGGAGTGCAATCATTCAAGTGATTCCGTATTCAGAACAGGTTATGCAATCCATTGTTGTCGGGCATATTAGCAAGAAGGGGAATCATTAGCAAAGATGAAACACTTTCTCTTCGTATTAGCTGTGATTTTCACGGCGTCTTTTATGTTTCCAAGCGTGACTTCAATACCCGCGGATTCTAGTGTCACCTACGATGTTCTACAGTATGGTGCAAAAGCTGATGGCATAACAGACAATAGGAGAGTTAAACTTAAATCAATGAAGTAGAGACATAGATTATCTAATTTTAACAAATTCAAGTAAATTTGTTATGTAGGCTTTCTGGCAGCCTGGACTGCAGCCTGTTCTTCTACTGGATCATCTACTGTGTCTATACCAAAAGGAAAATTTTTGGTTGCTCCAGTTTCCTTTACATGGCCATGTAAGAATGCTAATATTATGGTGAAGGTAAAGTGCTAATATTCATTATATATTTCCTTCTTTCGAGCAATGTGATTTATATATTTCCTTCTTTAGCCACATGAGATTTATTTGTGATAACTGGGGACCCTGTTGCACCAACCAAATGGACATTAGATTATGGAACGGAGTAAATAAAGGCTACTGGTTGCAGTTCAGGGATGTAAATGGTCTAACAGTGGAAGGCGGGGGGAGGTTAGATGGACAAGGAGCCTCCTGGTGGACGTGTAAAAAAATCAGCAAGTACGAATTTGTTGTTTCTTAGTGATTTAATGGCATATCTCTATACCTCTATAATTAGACTCTCAACTACTGTCTGCTGCAGTAAACTAACTGGTAATGCCTGTAGCCATTTTTCACAGTTTATAATGAATGTGTTTTTGACATTGTGGAATTAGGAGTTGTGTTTTTGACATTGTGGAATGGTAATGTGTAGTCTTTATGGTTCTTGGGCACTACGAATACCGTGGTGAGAGATATTACTTCCATTAACAGCAAGCAGTTCCACATATCCATTGATGCAAGTGACAACGTGCTGGCAGAGGGCTTAACTATCCGGGCCCCAGACGACAGCCCCAACATCGATGGAATTCACATATCTTCTACCAATGTCAAGCTTCAAAATCTCAACATAGGAACAGGTGGATATTTACCATCAACATTTTAAATTTGTTGGAACTATTGTATCAAAGGTAAAAAGCTTTAACTTTGGCTGTGCAAGAGATGATTGTATTGGTATTTTGGAAGGCACCTCCAATCTTGCCATTGAAAAGGTTACTTGTGGACCAGGTCATGGAATCAGGTGAAATAGTTTGATCAAATTCCAAATGGACAGAAATCATGTCAAATAGTTTGATAAAATTACAAATAGACAGAGAGATATGACCATATTCAAAGCACTGGAAAATTGACAACGGATTTGTAAGTACATTATACAGTGTGTAAGTGCCTCAAGTAAAATATCCTTTCTAATGGAGTCAAACAACGTCAAAAGGAGTTTCACCGGCACTGACAATTGAGTTATGAAAAAACATGGCAAGGAGGGAAGGGCTTCGCTAAGGGCTTAACATTTGAGAACATAGTAATGAAGAACGTAAGGAATCCAATAATCATTGACCAATACTATTGCCCAGGTTGTACAGCCCAGGTACTGATCATCTTATCCCTATCTGAACAGCTTTCCTTTTATTTTCTTGCCATATTTTTTCATAAGAAAATATATATATATATTGCACTTGAAGATTGAAGTATCATATCACCAGTGAAGTTTCGTAGCTTACTTTGTCGTTAATATTGTGCAGGAATCTAATAAATGTGAAAATTAGTGATGTGGTGTACAAAAATATAATAGGAACCTCAATAACAGAGGCTGTCGTTAATTTAGCTTGCAGTAAAAGTTTTCCATGTGAAGCTATCAAATGGAAAATGTGAATTTGAGTTATGGAAATAAAGAAGCTCATTCTCTCTGTAAAATGCCAAAGGACTTGAAGTTAATTCTATTGAGCCCCCTTTGGATTGTAAAAATGCCAAAGGACTTGAAGTTAATTCTGTGAGCCCCTTTGGTTTGTTAAAATGCCAAAGGACTTAAAGCCCCCTTTGATTTCTTAAAGGGTGAATGCTTCCTCTAAATAACAATATATTTTCAATTACAGTTCAAGTTACTCCTTCAACATCTGTCTGTTCACCAGGGATTGACTAAGGTGTATTGATATTTCTGAATTCAACATTATCATTGTTGGTAATTAATAAGATTTTGCAAATCCAACTTTGCAACATGCTAGTAGATTTTGTTAACTTGAATTGCTAATTTGTAAATAAAACAAAGTACTTGTAGGATGAAGACAAGGCAACACAATTTATAAAATTTAAACACCATGATCCAATCAATTGATAATGGTGATGTTTTTTTACTATCTAGCTACTTCTCTCCCAAGACCAACAAGGTATATTGCACAAATAAAACATATTAAACTAAATTACAAATATGAGAAAAATTATCCTCAACCTCATGTCTATCACAAACTTTAGAAGGTTGAGAAAAAATTTGCTCAACCTTCTCTTTGTCACAAATTTTAAGAATTAACCCATCCTTTTGGATTAGATGAAAGGATGGGAAAAGCACCACCTTTGTAAACATTATAACTAGATCACTATGGAAATACTAACACTAATAGTGCGCTCTAGGAAAGAAAAGATCAATTGACCTTCAATAGTTTAACTAAAATAATAGATCAAAAATCTCAACTACTAATTATGAGTTCTTCCATGATACAAGGCACAAAAAATTAATAAATGTGTAAGTTAATTTTTCAAATAAATTATCATTCATTACCATCACTCTCACTCTCACTCTCACTCTCATTCTCATTCTCACCCTTTTCTTCCATATGTTCTTGTTATGCCTTAATTGGTGAAAATCCATTTTAAGTTATTCTCACTTTAGGTCCATTCCATTGTACTTTCTTATTCACATTCATGGGCATCATTCCCTCTCTTCCATTAACATGCTATTAACCCTTTTGTAAACATTTTCTACCATTTCCTACCCATCTGTATTGCATAATTTGGATATGGTGGTCGTCCTATGAGCATTCGTCCCACTACAACATTATCCCTTCAAGAAAATTCATCCACATGACTGCTACATGGAATTCATCTCCAACAATAGTTCATGGAATGCATTATTTTTTTTCATTCGTTGTTCACTCTAATTTTCAAGGAGAAAATCATATAACATTAAACAAGACTATTACATACTATAATATATCAAAAGTGAAAAGGAATTCACTATTTTTTTAATGAGTTTTACTTAAGTAGGGTAAAGTATCATACAATACATTACATCAAAATTGAAGATTGAAGTATCATATGACCACTGAAGTTTTGTAACTTACTTTGTCGTTAATATTGTGCAGGAATCTAATATGAATGTGAAAATTAGTGATGTGGTGTACAAAAATATAATAGGAACCTCAATAATAGAGGTTGTCATTAATTTAGCTTGCACAAAATTATAATAGGAACCTCAATAACAGAGGTTGTCATTAATTTAGCTTGCAGTAAAAGTTTTCCATGTGAAACTATCAAAATGGAAAATGTGAATTTGAGTTATGGAAATAAAGAAGCTCATTCTCTCTATAAAAATGCCAAAGGACTTGAAGTTAATTATGTTGAGCCCCCTTTGGTTTGTTAAAATGCCAAAGGACTTGAAGTGCCTTTGGTTTCTTAAAGTGTGAATGCTTCCTCTAAATAACAATATATTTTCAATTACAGTTCAAGTTACTCCTTCAACAGATGTTCATTGAAACAATTGTGATTGGCTAAGGTGTATTGATATTTCTGAATTCAACATTATCATTGTTGGTACTTATAAGATCTTGCAAATCCAACATTGCAACATGCTAGTAGATCTTGTTACCTTGAATTGCTAATTTGTAAATAAAACAAAGTACTTGTAGGATGAAGACAAGGCAACACAATTTATAAAATTTAAACACCATGATCCAATTAATTGATAATGGTGATGTTTTTTTAATATCTAACTACTTCTCTCCCAAGACCAACAAGGTATATTGTACAAATAAAACATATTAAATTAAATTACAAATATAAGAAAAATTATCCTCAACCTCATGTCTATCACAAACTTTAGAAGATTGAGAAAAATTATCCTCAACCTCCCCTTTGTCACAAATTTTAAGAATTAACCTATCCTTTTGGATTACTTCACTGAAAGGATGGGAAAAGCACGCCTTGGCAAACATTATAACTAGATTATTGTGGAAACACTAACACTAATATTGCGCTCTATGAAAGAAAAGATCAATTGACCTTCAATAGTTTAACTAAAATAATAGATCAAAAATCTCAACTACTAATTATGAGTTCTTCCATGATACAAGGCACACAAAATTAATAAATGTGTAAGTTATTTTTTCAAATAAATTATCATTCATTACCATCACTCTCACCCTTTTCTTCCATATGTTCTTGTTATGMTTTAATTGGTGAAAATTCATTTTAARTTATTCTCACTTTATGTCCATTCCATTGTAATTTCTTATTCACATTCATGGGCATCATTCCCTCTCTTCCATTAACATGCTATTAACCCTTTTGTAAACATTTTCTACCTTTTCCTACCCATGTGTATTGCATAATCTGGATATGGTGATCGTCCTATGAGCATTCGTCCCACTACAACATTTTCCCGGAATTCATCTCCAACAATAGTTCATGGCATGCATTATTTTTTTTTCATCCGTTGTTCACTCTAATTTTCAAGGAGCAAATCATATAACATTAAACAAGACTTATTACATACTATAATAAATCAAAAGTGAAAAGGAATTCACTATTTTTTCAATGAGTTTTACTTAAGTAGGGTAAAGTATCATAAATACATTAGATCAAAAATAATGCAAATCCTTAAATATTTGAATAGCCTTCTCTCCAACAATAGTCCAACAAGAATTTGTCAGTGGATTTCCCAATAACCTTCTTCTTGGAGTCCATACTTGATAATTTTCATGTCAAATCCTCTCCACATATCAATCTCTCTTACTAATTTGTAATTGAATCCAACCAAACCTCACAACCCAAAATAATAATTCGATTCGACTTGATGTCACTCTCCTCATTATGCAATGTTATGATGTGATTTGAATAAGTAGCATATCTAATGGGGTGTGTTGTGACCGCAACAACCCCCCTTTAATTTTTCTTTTACAAGTGAAAGGAAAGGGGGCCCCTTACTAAAATTTCAAACATATTTCCTAATCCTCCACTGGTTGAGCTTAATGCTATCTTTTTTCCTACATTGGAGTTTGGGGTTTTATCTTGATTGATGACTATATTTGATGGGTGACAATTATTTATTTTGATGTCAAGCCCTAAACAATGGCACGTTACCCCTTAATTGGGGCATATTCCATTAGTATTGTTATTTTATTTATGTTGTCTTGTGTCCATTAGTTGTAATTGTACCTCCTAGTCTCTTATATATACCAAGGAGACCTTTTCATTTGGAATCATCTTGTATTTGTAAATTTATGTGGTGCATAAGGAGGTTTCCCCCTCGAAGAGTATTATTATCTGAAATTCTCTCATTTTCAAGGCGTTGAGTACTTATTCTAAGGTTTTTTATGCTATTTTGATATTTGGTTCTTAACATTTGGAATGAGAGCTCAAGGTCTTGGGGTTTCGTTGGTGCATATGGGACAACTTGGAATTTTCTCTATAACGTTTTTTCTACGATGTTTCAAAAGGACGTCATTAGAGGATATTTGGTAGATTGATCAAGGTACTTAGGGTTCAAATTTCAGCTCATGAGGCATTATACTTTCGGAGATATACTCTATGTAAGATAGGGTTTTGGAATCATCCTGAATTTAGTCATCCCATAATTTTCGCTATACAATTTTTTTCGGTGACATTTCAGACCCTGAAACTTTGAGGATATTCCAAGAAATTATCATGGTATATGTGATAAAAAATTCAGATTCTGGGTCATCATAATTTTGTAGGTACACCTGTGTAAGATAGGGTTGGTGACTAGTCATATTAACTAGTCTCAAACAGGTGTTCCGGGTAAAACAATGATATCCTCTTCAGTGAGTATCCAAATTAAGTGAGACTAGTTGCATTGGACAATGGACAGTATGTAGTATATCTGGTGCAAGTTTCAGAGTCAAATATCTGATATTGTTCTCTTGGGTCGCTTTACAAGTACACTCTCCTCGAAGGGCCAAAAATAAGGGAGGTGTGGGGAAGTTACCATAACTTCCACTTGGCACATCCAATTTTGGTCAGACCCCTAGAATTGCAGAGAAGAYGTATCAGAGAACTACAGAACGAAATTTTCAGACCGAGAAGGGATGAAATTTTGGGGATACAGCAAAAGAAAGATCGTCTAGTAGAAACACCTCGAAATCAAGGTTTAAAAATGATACTTGGCCAACATGCCCCGAAAAAAGGAACTTCTACACCAAACAAGCCTTCAAACAGTCCTACTTGGACTCTTAATGAAGGTGAAGAAATGTGCAGGGACATAAATGATTTACAAAAGAAGACAGTAACAAATGATGAACTACAAGGGATGATGGATTCAACTGAAGTTAATTTGGAGGCAATAATGGAAACTAAGAACGATGGATTAAAAAGGGAGATCATGGAAGGATTGAAAATTTTCCTAATAGAGAGGCCACCTGAACGTGAAAATTTATCCCATGAAATTCATGATGAGGACACAAAGAATATGAATCAATACTGGAGAAACTTCAACTTTGGGTGGAAGACCAACCACCTTCCTAAGATCGATATGAGGAATTTTGATGGCAAGGATCCAATCACATGGATACTTAGATGGGGCATTTATTTGATCTACATGATGTGCCACACACACAAAAGGTACACATTGCTTATTTATATTAAGAACCCAATCAATTTGTATGGTATTTATGGCTTTGTTATCGCAAATCACTTGTCACTTGGAAAATTTTCACGGAAGAAATGATAGCACACTATGAGGATACAAGGAGAAATACCTTCTTTATCCAATTGATAAATCTCAAGCAAAAGGGTTCGGTTGTGGAGAACATTGAGAACCTCCAAAGATTGAATATAAAGGTAACAGATATTCCAGATGAGCACTTGATTGATGTATTCATAGGAACTTTAAAGGATAACATTCAACATGAGGTTCGCCTTTGGGAACCCAAATCATTGGAGAATGCATTTAGGGTGGAGAGAAATGTTGAAAGTAAAAATATAGCTATGGCTAATAGAAGGACCACTCCTAACATATATCGAGAAAATAATGTTCCTTCTTATAAAAAACCTCAACCTACAAGGTTGACACTTCAACAATTGGAGGAAAGAAAAGAAAAAGGTTTATGCTTTAATTGTGACAACAAGCACAGTAAGGGACATAAGTGTGGTGAGAATAAATTATTCTACATAGATTGTGAAGAGGAAGAAGAACAAGAACAAGAACCATCTCAAGGTGAAAACGTAGAAGAGATTTCTTCTGAAGAGTTGACTCCCACGATATCATGTAGTGCATTGATTGGAATTAGCACTCCTCAAACACTCAAGATCGAAGGATATATCAAAAATAAAAAGGTAATAGCCCCAATTGATTATGGTAGTAGTCATAATTTCATTCACTATAAATTAGCCAAAGATCTAAATTTATTTATATATCTAGTGCCAAAGTTTCAAGTAATGATTGCAAATGGAGGAACTATCAATTTCTCAAGAAAATGTCATAAGATCAATCTTACTATGGGGAAATATGTAATGAATAGTCCAATGATTATTATACCCATTGGTGGTGTTGATGTTGTTGGCATGTTTTACAGACAATGTGTGCTTGTCATTGATGGCAAGATCAGAGTGTGCATTGATGGAAAAACAACAACAATGTAAATTAGCGCAGAGTCCCACGCAGTGCGTAGGTGTGCACCAGGGACGATGTTAACTCATTGCCAAAGCTCAAGAGAGATAGCGTACTCAGGATCTCAGGCGGATCAAAGGTCAAGGCCTTTGACACTTAGAAATTATTCTAAGTAAGGAGGATGCGTAAGCTCGGGCAGAGAAGTGACATTGATCGTTGGATCCCATTCAAAATTCCCGATGACCGTCAGATCTGAATCCAGAAAAGAGGAGTGAAAAGATGGAGGACARATCTYTGGCGTTAGATCCGAGCATAGGGTTCGACCATTGTTGGATCAGGAAGAACCTACACGTTCTTTAAAGTGCAATATCGAAGCAGTGGTCCAACTCCATTTCAGAGTTTTGGCTATCGGAGTTTCGGATACAGGAAGTTGGAGTGTCGAAACACTTTGCAACAAGAATACCGAAATTGCGATATGCAAAATCGCTATATGATCTGAGTCATTGAAACAATATCAGATCTGGACCATCAAATCATAGGACACGTGGCGAAATATCATCATGTCATTGACTGGAAAGTCAAAGGAACGGGGTTCCCTAACCTCTCGAATTTGCGATATGTGAAATCACGAAACTATCTTAGCCGTCAGATTGAGGTTTGTTCTAGACCATTGATCCAGCTCCATCTCGAAGTCTCGCCTATCGCGACTTGGAGTGACGAGAACCTCCAACTAAGGAACAACGAGATGCGAGATCGCGAAAAGATCAGGACCGTCGGATCACCAAGAACGTGGACCGTTGATCTGAGCTCCATATCGGAGCTTCGCCTATCGTGACTTGGAGTGACGAGAACCTCCATCATAGGAATCGCAAGTTGCAAACTCATGATAAGATCTGGACCGTCAATACACCAAGATTTTGGATCGTTGACCCGACTCCATTTCGGAGTTTCATGAATCGCGACTTGGAGAGACAAGAAACATAACCACAGGAGTGTCGAAGTGCCGAAATGCGAAATTACCAAATGCAGATTGTTGAATAAAGGTTGTGGTCACAGCCCTTGGTTACATCGTCGAGAGATGGAGGAAAGAGCTAGAGCAACCAAGCTCCTTTTCTGGGATCGCGACTGGGAGTGTCGAGACACTTGGTCACCCGAATGCCGAAATGCCGAAATGAATGCAAGATCGCATGGAGCCAATCCAACGGTGCAGGTGAATTTGATCATAATCGGAGGGCTAATGTTGCTCTTCACAGTGTAACTGCTAGAAACCATTGATGGTTTATGCTAGAAGATTCAAAGAGACTTATGTGTGATCACCAGAGGAGCTGAAGAGTCTTCAATCTTCTTCCAGTGAATAAAGACTATTCTTAGAGGGGATTGATAGATGGATGAGCGTTGAAGTCTGTAACTGAAACAGAAGAGGGCGATCT
>SNQJ01S0215530.1:0-15559 GCA_010110895.2 Picea sitchensis | reverse complement strand
CAGAAGAAGAGAGAGAAGAGTGATAGGGGGAGTCATCCAGTTATGACAATAAAAGGTTGATGAAGGAGTCCTAGTAAGAGAGGTGAGCAATATTGAGTATACTACAGAGGACACAGCTGAAGCTGAAGATGAACAGGTCCCAGAATCTAGTATTTCATTACAAGACCAATCACATCCCCATAAAATACCATTTTCTGAGAGAGCAAGTCACCAACAATATTGTTCAAGTTCATTACATTCAAACAAAGAACAAATTGCAGACATCTTTACTAACTGTGAAAAGCTGGGTGTCATCCCTTCTCTCACCTAAGAGATTCCATCCTATCAAGGGGAGTATGTGTTGGTTGAATATTTGATACCTCTGAAAAGTACTGCAACAACTCAAGGGGAGCATGTTTTCTTTGACATTGATGTCAAAGGGGGAGAAAATGTGTGGACTGCTATAGTTGGAGGTCTGAAGAATAGTGAAGTCTTTTAGGGTTTCCATCAATGCCAAAGGGGGATATTGTTGGCATGTTTATAGGTTGAGTGTGATTGTCATTGATGGAAAGAATAACAGTGATGATGGCAGGTTTACAGGTAGAGTGTGCTTGTCATTGATGGTAAGAATAACCTTGACGATGGCATGTTTATAGGTAAGAAAAACAACAATGATGGAATGATTATAGGAAGAATGTGTCAGGAGGGAACCAGAAGTATTTTTGGAAGACATAGAAGAGCAAGCTCAAGAGACTCAGAAGAGATAGTGTAGAGTTGCACACAGAGTGCAAGTGTATGCCAGGTTCGAGGTTAACTTCATTGCCAAATCTCAGGAGATATAGAGTTCTGAGATGCTGACAAGAACCCATACATCAAGGCTCTCATAAGGATCAAAGGTCATGGACTTTGACACTTAGAGATTTAAGAAATCCAAAGTCCAGATAGGAGGAGCACTCAAAGGAGGAGACTAGACCTCAGTTTTCGGATCGGAGCGCGAAGGAATAACAACTGTTAGATCTAGTGGAGATGCAAGGAGGATAATCCCAGCAGTCATTCAACACTCCAAAGATGCGAATAAATCCTAGTTGTTCATCTGGGAAGGACATGTGGCAGCAGATAAATCAGATTCGCATAATAGTGAATCGAAAGAACTACGTTGACAAGTCCGCAGACATCGAATAGTCTGATTTCACGAGTTGATCACAGTCGTTGGATCACAGAGGGTTGTGGGTCATTAATCTAGAGTAGGTTTCAAAAAATTGGTAGCCGGGAGAAGGGAGGTGAGTAGTCCTCCAAATCTTTGAAATGCAAAGTTGTGATCAGATCTGAGTCATTGGACCTAGAGGAAATGTGGCGGGAGATCAACATTTCACTGACTCACAAATAGGGAAGTCAAAGGCAGATTTTCAGGAACTCGTGAAGTTCGAGTTTGCGAAGAGGATATCTCGATTGTTGGATCAAGGAAAAATCTGGGTTGTCAAATCTAGGAGAAGGAATGTGCCATGTGAGGCAGTCCATGTCAGCAAGGACAAGTGGTAGACCATGTCAGCAAGACCACATCAGCAAGGACATGTGGCGAGATATCAGTGCTTCATTGATTCACAAATCTTGAAATCCATAGGAAGGAATGAATGCACAAGTCATGAAGTCTCAAAGTGCGAATAAGTGATCTTGACCATTGGATCACAGAGAGATATGGATTGTTAGTCTAGTAAGAGTGAGTTCGGGAATCAGAAGAAGGGAGGTTCTTTAAGCTCTGTCATCGGAAAACGCAAAATCCTGAAATGAAGAAAGTGATCACAGTCATTAATCGAAGTATCATTGTGTACCGTTGATCTGACACTGCAAACTAAGTTAGCGATCTCATGAAACGTGAAGCACTTGAATGTTTGGCTCATGGTCATAGCCATGGTCACATCAGTGAAGGTTAATGGAAGAGATAGCATGTTGCTAAGTCCACTTTGTAGATCGGGAGTTGGGAGAATCAAGGAAACTCACAGTAGGAGTTCGCGATACATGAAGTCACAAAGCACCCAAGAGGTTAAGCCTCGGGTCTGAGTTGGAGGTCACATCATCGAAGGGTTAAGGGAGGAGCTATCACATCGCTAGGCTCCACATTGAAGATCGCTGAGATCATGAAGTGTTTGTTGGATAGGCATCTGACCACAGCTCGTGGTCATGTGAAAGGAAGGGGCTTAGCCAGAAAAGAGAGCACCCACTGTGTAGTTTTCTCAGAAAGGGAAAAGGCACCAAAGGCATGAGCACACGGAGGTTCTCTGGGTAACTGCTAGAAATGAATGATTGTTTCTGCTAGATAATTCGAAGAGGCTTCAGGGTGATCTCTAGAGGAGCTCAAGAGTCTCGAAGTAACTTCCAGTGCTATGAATATTAATCATAGAGACAATTGAAATATGGAAAAGTATCAAATACTGTAACTGCCAGAGAAGCCAAAGAATATTAGCACAACGAACACTGATGATGAACGGGTTCAATATAACTACAGAGAATACGAAGAGTTTCCAGGATGATATAGCAGAGGACATGGCATGAGAAAGACATGCAAAACAGAGAAGAGGGTGTGCTTCTCCAATATTTATGCATGTGGGTAGAAGGAGACTGTGATCCCAATCTGAAGTAGAGTTGAGAGGCGTAGTAAACGACATGCAGAGGTAGCATAGAGCATAAAAACATAAGAGAAGTTGAACAAAATGTGAGGTGGTGCAGGAGAAGAAAGAGCAGATCATAGAGACGTAACAGAGGATAAAATGAAGTAGAAAAGATGAACAAAGAGGTTGGTATGCATGGAGGAGGACATTGATGCAGGCAAAGCAGAGCAATGTAGAAGAATAGTGATGAGACTAGTAAGCCATTGATAAATACTATATCACTATAATAGAGTCCAGTAGGAAAATATTTATATTTCAGGGTGGTAGGCTGGTGCTAGGGAGGATTGTTTTCCTTAGAGTTTCAAGTGGGTTCTTGAACACAGGGATTTGTAGCTTCCATCTGGTTGCATCCAGAAAAAACCAGGGAGGTATGGTGGTGCAAGGGAGAACCATTCTTCTCTGTTATACAGGTTGGTGTCTGTGTGACTGGAAGTTGGTGCTTCCATCCAGTTGGTGCTAGAATACTCAGGGAGTTGGTACTTCCTTCTAGTGGGTGCTAGAGAATCAAGAGTGTTGGTTCTCTCAGCAAGTTTCATATTGTACAGGTTGGTGCTTGTGTGACTGGAAGTTGGTGCTTCCATCCAGTTGGTGCTGGAACACAAAGGGAGTTGGTGCTTCCTTCTAGTGGGTGCTAGAGAAACCTGAGAGTTGGTTCTCTCAGCAAGTTGTTGCTTGTAAAATAGAGGTGGTAGCCTCAAAATGAGTTGGTGCTCATAAGAATAATAATGTACAAAAAATAAATACTACTTATCATGCAATATCCCTCGACCAAACCCAATTGTAAATGTAAATGAAAATGTACTTAAGTTGGTGAGATGTTTTATATTATTTTGTATGCACATTTCATGGCATAGTGCGTGCATGTACTGTGCAGTAAAATGAGCAAGTGTGCATAGTCCAGGATATCGCGCGCAGCAACTTAAGTGCGTGCGATGTTGAGGCCAAGGAGCCTTTGTGTATATGCTATGTTTTATAGGTTGGTGATTCATTTTGTGATGATTAGGTCAGAGAGCCTAGATGTTAAAGGCTAGTTCACCTATTTTTTTTATATCTCTCATAATTAATATAAAATACATCGTTGTGCGCAGACTGACCACGATCAAAGATATGGGGGACTAAACTCCACTAGTTAGCGAAAGGGTGGGGGCTAAAGGTTAAGGAAAAGGGCTAATCTAGGGAGATTAAGCCAAAAAGGAATATTATATTAATATTTCTTAAATCATAAAGTATGGATAATTATTTTATCCTAAGTTATAAAGTTGGGGACAAGTGGGTAAAAGTAGCTCCCAACATGACAAGTGTCAAGTTGGGGACATGCATACATATTGTTGGGACTTAGTTCATTTCCCATTATTCTTCCATCATTCATCCATTATTCCATCATCATTCACACAACCATTGAGCTATCCTATGTACCTTCATGTCATTGTACCTAAACTAGGATCCATACCCATAGTTGTTTGTGTAGCTGGTTAGCTTAGGAGCTGGATTGAAGAAGCAGGTTGTCAAGCCCATGGGAGATTGAAGAGGAAGGTTTTTAGGCCCGTGAGCAATTTCTCTCTTGGTGAGAGAATTGTTGGTAATTGTTTTCTTGAAGGTTCTAAACTACATATACAAAGCTCTGAGACTTCCTGTCCGTCTTGTTGTTGAAGCTCAGAAAGGAAGTGGGGTAGTCGAAGGACTGTTGAGAAGAGAAGGGGCACACTTCCTGGGGTGGGACAGGAATGTGGGGAATGAGGGACTGTAGACTGTTAATTTGAATAAGCACATGTGACAGAGCATGTCCTGTTGTCTATGATCCATTATCCTAGTTAGGAATCCCTTTACCCAGGTGGAGTTTAGTCCCAGCTCGGGGGTGACCCACTGCTGAGAGTGATGAGTAGTGTGGTCTAAGGTTGGGAGGTTCGTGGAAGGCCTATACGTAGTTGGTGATATTCTTGCCAAGATAAGTGTCAACTGTATGATAAATTTACATGCGTCATTGTTATTTATGTGTTTATTTTATGGGTTTATTCTATGTGTGGTTATAACTGTCTTTATATTTATGGGTATTTCCTATATATGATGCATGTATAAGTTTACTTTTATTTCAGCATGAATTTGTGCATTTATGTAATGTATTTGTCTATTACATTTTATATATAAATTTTTGCAAGAGTGTTGTGTGTGTATGTTTTAATTGCATGCAGTTCGAAAAATGTACGTGGCATAGCTTAGTTGGATGTTGGGCATGTTACAGTATGCTCCGCAGTGAGAGAAAAAACGTGTTCTCTCATGTAGCATGGCCCGACATGGGTGGCCGGGGACGTTACATATCATATCAATAAGAAGAGGTTTTCTCCATTTATGTGTTTCCTCGGGAATATATGTCTCTGTGTGCTTCATGTGTGTGATTGATGTTGAATACTCTATTGCTTACTTCCCTACATTATTGTGATCATCATTGATTGTTATGTAATGAGTTTAAAATAGTTATAATTGTTTAAGCATAGTAACAATTGATTCACCCCTTCCCTCTCAGTTTTCCAACACTAAGAGCATGTTAGGAAGTTATAAAGAGAAAGAATTAAATAAATTTCAGACTACATTAGTACAGTTGAAAGAAATGATGGATGTTCATAAAGATGTCATTTTACCATAGATCCTGAAAGTAAAACAACACATAAATGCAAGAATATATGACTTCGACATAGACTCTATCTTGGATGAAGAAACACAAGTGAATGTTATTTCCAAAGAAACTTGGGAAATTATGGGAAAGCCTACCATGATACCTTCATTGGGAAGGATAGGCCTTTTTAAAAGAAATATGATAACCTTATGTGGAAGGGTTACTAATGTACCTATTATTGTTCATGGAACATCGACTGAAGAAGAATTTGAAGTTATTAAGTTTGTAGGGGACAATGCCCCTTTCCCACTCTTATTAGGTAAGCCTTCGATTGAGAAGGATCAAATCAAAAGGAAAGTAGAGGAAGAGGCCACAGAAAAGAAAAAGAAATAACTAAGGGATTTTATAGCCAGAAAAATAGATCGACTAATAGAAGAACGAGAGGATAAGTTGAAGCAACAAAACAAAGTAACAACACATGAGGGACATAAAGAAAGAGAATTAGTTGTCAAGGTTGAAATAATATAGGAAGGCTTGAAGGACCTATCTATGCAAGAAAGAAGAATACCCACCCAGGAAGTATTAAGAGAAGGGATATTAACTTCAGACCTTTTGAGGGCACATCAACACTACGAAGTGACTACGTTAGGAGAAGATAAGAATAAAAATGGAAAGAGGATTCTAGAAATAGTTAGAGAGAATCAGATCATAGGAAAGAAGGAAAGGAAGCTCAATAAAAAGAAAGCTAAGTTGGAAAAGTTACAAGAAGCTATAGAGAACAAATGGAAGACTTCGTAGACTGGAAACTTGCAGGAGGCAGGTTCACAGGATTTGAACCTCTTCGGAACAACATAATTGCCAAAATGGGACTTCTCCATGGCGAAGTTATATGACCGTTGAAGGTGCCCTGACCGTTAGAAAGACACTCCAGAATGGCTATAAAACACATTTATGGGAACTTTGAGACAACGCCATAACAGACAGATTCACATTGGTGGAATCATTCCTTCCCGTTGGAAAAATCTGTTATGGTGCCCCACTTATTTAACTTGTTGGTCACTGCACCGGGAGAACTTTTTTCCACCCATGATTAACTGAGCTAATAGAGAATTGTCTAAGTGTCGAGATGTGTTATTTGAAGCTAGACCTCGCCGTCCGATTTTCTACCCCACCTGTCCGTTCATTTACCCCGACCCATCTATTTAAAAGTTCAATTGTTGGGTGAACATAGTGCATTAGAGAAGTCTGTCGAGGAAGTTATAAGGAAGCTAATGGCTGACAAACAAATGTATGAAGGAGTACATGCATCATATACTAGGGGACTACATGCTTCTCCTTCGACTGGACATCATTCTGGCCATGTTAAACCCATGACTGAGCAATGAAGTAAGCACCGCGACGATCTGGCTAATGCGAAGCAGATCCTGTCCATCCTACCAGAGTATATCCCACCTTTTCCTGGTGCGGTGAACCGTGACAACATCCCATGAGATTATGAGTACAACTTCATCACTGTGTACATTCTAAAATGGATACGCGTAGTTGGGAGTCAGTTAGGATATATCCCACTACTGAAGAACAATGAATTCAATCTAGGTGATAGAAAGAACTATACTATACTAGAGCCCCACTGCTACTTGACGAATTCAACTAGGAAGAAGCCTCGCATCATCTCACAGCCATGGATTAAAGGGATAGAGTAGTCCATTGTGTTGAATGTGATGAAGATTCCCCATTTTGGCCACCACCAGGAGGTTAACTCTTCCATTAAACTCCTCCTGTCATGCTATCATGGAGGATACTTGTGCATCGACCGAAGGATTACCATGGATTCGATGCTAATCCACTAGATTATAGGATTAATCATGCAGGGACCTGACCCTCAACAGTTTTATCTAGGGAAGGCCTTGAACCACTCCCTTGCACAGCGCATCAAGGAATCTTACGGTGAATTTGAAAAAGGAAAGCAAGGCTATAAGGTAGCCTCTATACAGGATGGCGCAATGCACCTCACTTTTCAACTCATAGTTGCCAAGCTCGTAAGGAAGAACCGCCCCACACAGGTCACCGGGTTCATGGTGGACCTTGTAGGAAAATGTGTAAAGGGAATGAAAATGAACTGGGCAAGCTACCTCGTCAATGAACTCAAGAAGGATTGTCATGAAGCCTAGTCTTTGGGATATGAATTCCACTTTAGATGGATGATCATTTTGATCGCATTTGTCACTTGGTAAATGCCCGAAGGAGCCAACTTTCCAGAGATCGAACCATCAGATTCGTTGACTGCTAGGTTTTCTACCTTGTGGTACACCACCAACATGTCAAAGAAATGGTAGTCGAACATTGTGTTTCATGCATACTATCAGCAATTGAAGGCTTCCATCTAGTCATTTATGTGTATGACATCATGCACCCTAGACCAGTACAAACTGATAGCAAAGTTTCACGCAAATCCGCATTTCATCTATATCACTGCGCACAGAGATGAGAGAAAGGAAGAACTACAGTCATACTACAAGCTGACATATGATGACATGGAGAAGATCACAAAGGAATGGTCGGAGGAATTTCTAGCACATGTCACTGATGCAAAACTCTCTGACACCGACACCATAGGAATTCCCCTAGTCACCCAGGTCAAGCATGTCAGAAAGTCTAGTGGGACGAAGAAGAATAAAACATAAGAGAAAGTCTAGGATATAGAGATCCATGAGGAGGATGATTCTTCTGATGATAACGGGTCTAGCTCACTCAGAGGAGGAGGATGAGATGAAGCAGATGGACAAGGAGGAGGGGATCAAGGAGAAAATCAAGGTGAATGTGAAGCTACACCGCCTCAAGATCCCCCGATTGAAATAGTAACATTGTATACAAGGAAGGTTTCTCCAAAGAAACCTTCAGGAAGGAAGAAGACATGTGCTAATAAGCCTCAGTTAGAGGCAAAACTCATAGAGGATGATATTAGTTTGGTTCGCAGAGCTATGGAGGATGCTTCCAAGGAAATGGTGTAGAGATATGGAGAGAAGAAGGAAGAGCTATATGGAATGGTCAAGAAGGAATTAAACGAAGTACAACAAGCTATTCGGTTGATTCACGTAGTACCTACTGCACCTTCCTCATCACAAACTACAGAATTGGGGGATGAACAAGCCCAATTAGGAAGACTCGTGGATGCGAGAGAGGCCCGACTTCAAAATGTATAGGAAGAGAAGAAGAAGGCTACAAAATCATTGAAACAAGAGAAGGATGAAGACTTAGCACAGTTATGCGTAGTGTGGTACTATGTAACCATCTATGAAAATGAGAAAGAAGAGTTTCAGGCAATGATCTAGTTCCAACTACAGAGAGAAAAGGAGAAGTTGCTCGTAGAAGGGGCCATAGTCAAAGAAGTAGTGAATAAATCATATCGCTCTGTTCCAGGCTTGGCATAGGAGGAGCAAGGGTCAATCGAGGCTCAAGTAGAGAAGCTCGCTGAGACCATCCAGTAACTTCAATAAAGGATAACAGAGTTGGAGGTCCAAGTAGTATCGAGTAATCCATAGGAGGTGCGTCACTAGAGGGAGGAAGCCGCTAAGAATGCAGTTGTAAGAATCGGATCCCTCACCTCAGAGTGAAAATAGCTGAGCGATAGAAGCGCACAGACATATGAACACCTTGATGAAGATCCAGATCTAAGGAAACTGGAAGTGCAGTTACAGGAGGCACAGTAGTAGGCATTGTCAGTACAGATGCAGATGAAGCTACTCATTGTGGTAGAAATAATGAGTGAGTTGTTTGGTATTATTTTGTATGCACCTTTCATGGCATAGTGTGCACATGTACTATGCAATGAAATGATGAAGTGTGCACACTCTCAGATACCACACGCAACAACTTAAGTGCGCGTGATTTTGAGGCTAGGGAGACTTTGTGTATATGTTGTGTTTTATAGGCTGGTGAGCCAGTTTTTTGATTATTAGGCCGGAGAGACTAGATGTTAAAGGCCAGTGCGCCTACTTTTGTATATGTCTCATCATTAATATAAAATACATTGTTTTGCACATACCGACCACGATAAAAGAGATGAGGGACTAAACTCCACTAGTTAGGGAAAGGGTGGGGGATAAAAGTTAAGAAAAAGCGCTAACTTAGGGAGCTTAAGCCAAAAAGGAATATTATATTAATATTTCTTAAAATATAAAGTATGGATAGTGATTTTATCCTAAGTTCTAATGTTGGGGACAAGTGGGCCAAAGTAGCTCCCAACATGACAAGTGTCAAGTTGGGGACATGCATACTTATAGTTTGGACATAGTTCATTTTGGGGATTATTCATCCATTCTTTCCATCATTCGAGGATTCCATCAACATTCACACACTCATTACGCTATCCTCCATACTTTCTTGTCATTGTATCTGAACTTGTATCCATAGCCATATTGATTCGTGTAGCTGGTTATCTTGGGAGATGGACTGAAGAAGTGGGTTGTCAGGTCCATGGAATATTGAAGAGGCGGGTTGTCAGGTCCGTGAGAAACTTCTCTCTGGGTGATAGAATTGTTGGGAATTGATTTCCTGAAGGTGCTAAACTGCAGCTACAAGGCTCGGAGACTTCCTGTCTGGCTTGTTGTTGAACCCTAGAAAGGAAGTGGGGCAACCGAAGGACTGTTGAGCAGAGAAGGGGCACACTTCCTGGGGTGGGACAGGCATGTGGGGAATGAGGGATGGTAGGATATTAGTTTGAGTTGGCACCTGTGACATAGTCTTTCTTGTTTTCTATGAGTCATTATCCTGGTTAGGAAGCCCTTTACCCAGGTGGAGTTTAGTCTCAGCTCGGGGGTGACCCACTACTGAGAGTGATGAGCAGTGTGGTATAAGGCTGGGAGGGTCGTGGAAGGTATGCACGTAGTTGGTGATATTCTTACCAATATAATTGTCAACTACATCTACAGAGCTCTGAGACTTCCTGTCAGGCCTATTGTTGAAGCTCGAAAAGGAAGTGGAGCAGTCGAAGGACTGTTGAGTAGAGAAGGGGCACACTTCCTGGGGTGGGACAGACATGTGGGGAATGAGGGATTGTAGGTTGTTATTTTGAGTTAGCACCTATGATGGATTCTTTCCTGTTGTCTATGATCCATTAGCATGGTTAGGAGCCCCTTTACCCAGGTGGAGTTTAGTCCCATCTCAGGGGTGACCCACAACTGAGAGTGATGAGAAGTGTAGTCTAAGGCTAGGAGGTTTGTGAAATGTTTTCACGCAGTTGGTGATATTCTTACCAAGATAAGTTTCAACTGTGTGATAAAATCACATGTTGCAGTTTTATTTACGTGTTTATTTTTATGGGTTTATCTTATGTGTGGTTATAATTGTCTGTATGTTTATGGGTATTTCCTGTATATGTTGCATGTATATGTTTACTGATTATTCTGTATGAATCTGTGCATTTACAGTATGTATTTGTCTGTTTACATTTTATATATATGTTTCTACAAGATCTCTGTGTGTATATATTTTAATTTCATGCAGTTTGAAAAATGTATGTGGCATAGATCAGTTAGATGTTGGGTATGTTATAGTATGTTTCGCAGAGAGGATGAAAGAGTTCTCTGGTGTAGCATGCCTCGACATGGGTGGTTGGGGATTTTACAATATGGTATCAGAGCTTCAGTTTTCAACACTGAGCCTGGATGGGCCGAACAAGTTGAGTTGAAGAAAAAATTCACAGAGGATTGATTTCGAAGTGGCCAAATTTCAAGTTGCAGAGCGGCCATGATAAATTTTAGAAGCAACGACATGGAATTGGGAAAAGCCCCAATTTATGTTGTTAAATTCATGGGAAAATTGATAAATTTGTCCATGTGGTGAGATATTCTTGATTTAATATTTGTTTTAGCAAACTCGAACCTGGAAATGGGTCGAATTTGAAGTTTCAGTGAAGCCATGATAGATGGAGCAAGATTAGTAAATAAATTCTCAATTCATGAATTGTTTTTTGGGTAAATTTGTTCTAGAAATTTCAACCCACAACAATTTGTTGTTTCATAGGTTGAACTGGTGTTATCAAGGTGAAATTGAACAAATTTCATGGTTGCAGAATGTCTACAGTAAATTGGGGAAAAACTTAAGAAAAAGCCCCAATTTCTGCAACAAAGTTCACGAGGAATTAATGCGCCTAAAAATGAATATGCGTAGGTGGGCACACTAAAAATGCAGGTTGCGCAGTAAAAATATTGTCATATGTAAAAATTTGGCACCATGCTGAAAAATATTGGTGTGTGGGTGCACACACTAAATTTTGGCGTCGCGCAGAAAAATGTTGGTGTGCGAGTGCGGGCACTAATTTTTGGCACCGTGCCGAAAAATGTTGGTGTCCAGGTGTGCATGCTAAATTTAGCACTGCGCGGTGTGCATAAACCTAAGAAGGTACGTGCGGTGTGCACACATAAAATAATGCAACATGTGGTGTGTGAAGTATTGGTAGAGCGTAGAGGAGTTTTGTTGTTGTGTGCGCAATGTGGGTATATGTTGTCACGCGATAGTTTAGTTAATGGCGCGTACAGAGTATTAGTGCATGGTGGGGGTGTACTAAAATTTGGCATGATGCGGCATGTAGATTGAATTGCATGCGGAATATCATCGCGCGATACAAAAATTGCACGCAACAAGTAATAGTGCAAGAACCAAAACTACGCGCGGTGGATATTGGTGCGCGTCACAAAAGTATTGCGTACCAGTTATTGGCGCGACAGAGAAGTGATGCACAGTGGTTATAGGTGCGCAGAGAATGATTTACCTTGTGGAGTTGTTGTGCATGGTAAATATGGGTGTACAGGTTGAAATTTGTGGGAGATAAGTTGTTTGGATGGTGGAAAACAACGAAAAACCAACGATTTTCTGCGACATTGTATATTGTTTGAACACCATCTTTTTGCAACGCGTTTTTGAGGCCCTTAAGAGCATTTTTAGCAACGCAAAAACCACGAGAACAGACTGTACCAACGTACACTCTATATTTTCATATCAAATAAAAGATTTCAAATTGATCTTTCTAATGGTGTAAATCATTCGTCAAATGAAGCTTTTATGAGAAAATTACAGCACAAATAGTGTAGGATACATTTTAAGACCCATCTAACTTCCAAGAGCCATAACTTTCTACTCTGGAATTAGATTGAGGCACAGAAGTAGTCAATGGAACTATATTGAACCATAGAAGATAGCTCCATAGCTCAATTAAATTTCTAGGCATGTTAAAGAGGTTTAATAAGGAAAAGAATGTACTTGTAGCATTCTAGACCAAAAACAAGAATTGGCCTAGAACTTCAGTAGGTTGTAACAAGAAACTTGGAATCCAGAAAGAGATGAAACTTGGACAAAGTGTCCATAATATGTATATGAAGAAACCCAATTGAGATCCTATGAAAAATCCAATGGAGTAGGTGCAAAAATTCATAATTACAGCGCAGAGTTGCGCCAAGTTGAAAAATGAACAGAAAAATTAATAGGCAAATTTCAAATAACCACAACTTTTTGCCCAAGACTCGGAATTGAGAATGGGATAAGGTGTTGGAAAGGTGTTCGATAGTAGAATCTAAATATCCACCTAGAAATTTGACTTGGTAATTGAATTTTCCAAGAAATTAGAAGAAATAATTTTGATATATTATTGAACCAGAATGGTTCATATTTTCATGAAATTATTGAAACACTTAGCATGACAAAGTTTTGTTGGTTGCACATTTTGCAGAGTCAACAAAAAATAGATTAGGTCAAAATCAATACAAATTCTAGAGGAACGGAAGAGGCACAGGGGACTTACAGTCAGGAGGATGCGATTAGAGGGATGGATTTCCATTTGGGCATTGAAGGAACAAACTCCAATGGACATGGAGAAGGAAGGGATGAAAACATGAATATGGTAGAGACCATTAAAAATTTGCAGAAGGATGTCTAAATCCATAAAGATGATAATGAAAGGATTATGAGAGACAAGGAGTAGTAGGATGACTTCAACATGAATTTAGTGCAGATCTTGAACATAATAGAAAATAAATTGGATAAGGAGAGTGGATCAAGCAAATCAGGAAGTCACAGGCCTCCTAATGAGAAAAGAAGAGAAATAAGTATTAGAAAACATCACCATCACTCCCCGAGGCATTCCAGTAAGAAGGAAAAAAACAGCTCAAGTCCATCCCCTATCAGGAAGCATAAGAGGTCTTGGGTGGTTGAGCTACGAGGTGAAATGAAAAAAATAAAACCTCCTACATTTGATGGTGAGCACAAGAAGGATGAATATGCAGAGGCATGGCTGTTGGGGATGAGAAATTATTTTCAATTGCATAATTATTCTTCTTAGGAAGAAGGTAGAATTTCCATCTATCAACTCATGGGAAAGACATCCATGTGGTGGGATCAGCTTGTGCGGGTGCAACACATTAAGGAGAAAAGTGTTACTTGGAGGGAATTCAAGAAGTATTTTGAGAATAAATACTTGACTAAGAGATACTATGACAAGAAAATGAAAGAGTTCTTTGAACTCAAGCTTGGGAATATGATGATAGATGAATATGAGAGAAGGTTTTTAGAACTGTTGAAGTATGTCTCTTTCATCAAGGATGAGACAGTTAATATTCAAAGGTATTTGAGTGGATTTCCATCATTCATCAGTGACAATATATAGTATGATGATCCCAAGACATTGGAAGAGACCATAAGGCGAGCTAAATGCCTATATGATCAGCAGAAAGCAAGGCCAACTTTCCAAAAATATTGGGAAGACAAAAATAAATTTAATATGGATCAGAGGAAGAAGGGGACTATGCCACCATTCTTCAGAAATAATCCTCAGGGACAACAAACTCCTAGAGAACCCAGAACGATTGAGATAGGGGGTCAAAGGCCAAGGCAACTACCTATTCAATGTTGGGGTTGTAAAGGAGATCATATGTTCAGAGATTGTCCTCACAGAGGTGAAAAAGTGAGGATTTCTCACAATGTACATCAAGTTGAAATAGTGGAGGACATGGGAAAAAATGTACCAAGGATCTATGCTACCCTAGATAACAAGCAAGAAGAGTATCAATCACATATGATTGAAGTGGAAGGTATGATCATCAAACAAACCATTTCTATTTTAATTGATTCAGGAGCTAGTCATATTTATATAGATCCCAAGATGGTGGAAAGTTTGCATTTTCCAAGAAGAAAGCATGGAATATCTTGGTTGGTGCAGCTGGCTACTGGAGCCAAAAAAAAAGTTAATGAGATGGTTAAGTCGTGTCTTATGGACATGAATGGACTAAGCACCAAGGCATATTTGAACATCTTGCCTTTAGGTTCCTATGAATGTCTAATTGGGATTGATTGGTTGGACCAACATCATGCAATCCTAGACTGTCATAATAATGCTTTTACTTGCTTGGATGAGGAAGGGAACCTAAGGAAAGTGCAGGGAATTCCCAGGGTAATAACCATCAGAGAAATTTCAGCATTGCAACTGAATAAATGTTATAGAAAAGGGTGTCAAATATTTGCAGGACATATGGAAGGGACACCTAAAGATAAGGTGCCAAATTTGGAAGATCATGTAGTCCTGGAAGATTTTGAATATGTGTTCAAGGAGGTACCAGGACTACCCCCAAAGATATATATGGATTTCTCTATAAATTTAATGCCTGGAGAAGCTCCAGTGTCAAAGACTCCTTACAAAATGAGTACACCAAAGCTAAAGGAGTTACAAATTCAGCTTGAAGAACTTTTGAAGAAGGGGTATATACACCCAAGTGTTTCACCTTCGGGTGCCCTATTCTTTTTCGTGAAGAAGAAATATGGGAAATTAATATTGTGCATTGATTTTAGACAGTTGAATAAAGTGACTGTAAAGAACAAGTATCCTCTGCCAAAGATTGATGATCTCTTTGATCAATTGAAGGATGAAAAGATATTTTCAAAGATAGATCTCAGGTTAGGATACCATCAGGTAAGGATTAAAGAAGAAGATATCAGAAAGACCGCCTTCAAGACAAGTGTTATCACTGAAATTTCGTCCGCACAGGGCGACAAGAACTCCGCATCATCAGCACAGAAAAACAGTCATTCATGGCACAAGGATTAACTCCACAGCACAACAAAAGGGCCAAAACTATACAAAATTGGCTAAAAAATTAAAAAGCGCATCGCACCCATGGAAAATGCACGCATGCGCGCTACATCTTCGTACATTGGGCGCATATGCGCGGCTGTGGAGTATAAAACCCGCGCGCCTGCCAAACGGCGCATTTATGAAGCTGGTCGGCCTCCCAACCACTATTGGATCGGCTCCCAA